>JAHWFP010167775.1:25846-60624 GCA_023313725.1 Lithobius niger | reverse complement strand
AAAAAAAAAAAAAAACAACGTTCGCAACGGATTCGAACCACCGTTCTCAAACACGAGCAACACGGATATAAGAGTTGTGACATGATGTCAGACTCCTAAGAGCAGTCAAAATAAATAATTTAACTGATTTACTAACGCAGGCTAACTATTAACATACATTTTGATGGAGAAGTGCTTTTAATTGTAAATCGATTGTTTAAATAGATGATTAAACTGAATACTCGACGAAATTACAACGTAAAATTTCTTGCTTTGAAACGCGTTTTCAGTGAACCGTTTCAGTGAACAGTTTCAGTGAGTACACATTCCGGAAGTTACGGTAAACGCACCTGCATAGCTGGTTTACATCAGTTTGTAAACAAGTCGCGTCATCAAAATTTTACCGGACGTGCATACGCGTGTCGTCACACGTGCGTATACAAGTTTGCGTCATGCGTGGGTATACAAGTTTATTCCGCATGCGTTCAAGTTTTTTCCGCATGCGTTCAATTTTCCTCCGCATGCGGAATTTCATTTTAATCTTTAAGCTCACACGTTGAAAGGATCGTGTATTGACCTCGTAAATTTATATAAGGTGGCAGAAATTGCAGAGAAACCATCATTCTTTCATCATTTTTTCATTGTATCCTGAACTTTAACTACTTCGGATTAAGCTGGGAATTTAGCTGTAACCGGTGTGGTAAACTTTTTTATCTAAACCATTAAAAGCTTGCAGTCGCCTTACATGTACGAAAAAAAAAAAGAGAAACTAGGAAGGCTAAAAATGTGAGAAAAGTGTCGGAAGACAGGAAATTAATCCGGATTTCGGTTAGGCGCATTTTTGAGGTTTGAGATACGTGACGTCTTCGACTGTTGACAGATTTCTTTCGCTTCGAACATTTCAGGAATGTGGAGCAACAATGTATTGAGGGCAGCGGTTGTTGTGAGTATCGGAATAGTCCACATTAAAGAATGAGGCACGTGCAGTTCACGGGTGGGGAGGCTGTTGGAGTTTGATATTTAAAATCCAATACCACCCGTTTAGCAGCTAAATTAAATTACACTACGCAAAGATACGAAATTGATTGGTTTACTACGTTCACAAATCTTGGCAAGGTGTTTGCTATAGTGTGGCTAAACTCGAGCAGCTTTGGGTACGAGTTAGTGATTTGCGTAAGCCAAACTTACGTTCAAACCGTTGCGTTTTCACTTAGGACGTAAGCAAACAAAATATCTTAAAATGAGTGATATGTAGTACTGGTTCATAGCACCACAAGTAGCGGGAAAGTTGATGGCTACTAAGTAAAAATTCTTAAAATATGAGAAACAAGAAACCCCATGTAAAGTGTGGTACTAACAAAACTTAAAAGCTACGAGTTCGGCTCTAGCATTGCTTATACTGTACAGCTTCCGCAGATGTGGAGTCCCTGTTAGCTGCATAAGAGTTGCAGCAAGAAATATCCTCGAGCGTAGCGAGATGACGCGGAATAAGCGAGCAAAGCGAGCGACTCCGCTAGTCTGAACCATTAAAATCTTGCAGTCGGCTTTTAGGTATGTATCTCTTCTCCTCTGGAAATAGGAAGGCTAAAAATATGAGATAAGTGTCGGAAGACTTTGCCCGGGTTACAGACTATCCAAGGATCTGAGGGTGGGAAAATATGGAATTTCTGGAGGGGTCGAAACGCATCTGTTTTGAATTGCCGAAAGCACTGGGGTGACTTTCGACCCCGTGTTGGAAGATGTGTTTTCGGTTCTCATTGCTGGAGCCGGAGTCGCATATTCGGATACATTGGGAGAAATGGAAGGCTCTCGCACCGTTGGGAGTCGATTGGTTGACGAAATTGGGAGGTGTTGGCACTTCAAACTTTTCCATGTCATGCATTGTTCCCTCAGTTTCCCACCCTTCCTCATCATCATCATCCTCCTCCTTAGATTTATAAGTTTTTACAGGAGTAATAATTTGTATACGTTTCTCCCGTTTTTTAGTTGAAAGCCATCAACTACTTTCAAAGGACTCACTGCGTGTGTTGGTTTCGCAATGGTAGGTTTCAAAGTACTAACAACGGGTTTAAAAAACTCTTGTAAAAATTCTACTTGCACTCACTCGTCTAAACTTTGATCCAAACATTTTTTTTTTTAATTTCTTGAGTTTTAGGATTTCACGTTTCATTTCCATCTTCTTTTTTTTTCGACTTATTTTATTTACGAACGGAAACAAAGGTTTATAACATCCGACGTTTAACATTTTGTCGATCGATAAAAACTCCTACAGATCGTCCCAACACATTCTGCACAACGTTTTAAAATCTGGAAATTCCTTGTCCGCCCCGTCATGATTTTCGTACAAATGTTATGTTTTACTCATCCACACGAAATATGATCAACAGATTAGCGTTATCTCTAACTACTTGTTTTGGGATTCTGGTATAAGATTGACCGCAATAAAAAAACGTCAGCATTAGACGTTTAGCGGAGTAGCGTTCGATGTTCTTTTGTTTATCTAACAGAACGTCGTCAAAAAGTACGAGATTAAGAAACTCGGGGTCCAACTTCTCGGGAAGGATCAAATCGATTTGAGAATTGTGAAAACTCGCTATCTCCCGCTCCACCAATTCCTCAATTTCGAAAAATATAGACTGTAAGTAAGGCTTGGTATTTTGGTTGGTACAGAGTTTCGCTGTGCACGTATAATCTGTCGTAATTCAACCAACTGTCGTTACAGATAAAATTAAACAGTAAATTCGTTTTCCCGCAGTTTTCCGGTCCTATGATCAAGCATCTAATGTTCGAAGGTAGAAATGGGTGATTTTTAGGCTTCTTTCTCGGACCAAAGAAATGGTAATTCTGATTATTCATTTTTTTTTATTCAGAAATCAAACTCATAAAGTCTTTATCCGAAAACTTTTCATTGAATAAATTAGATTCGGCGACTGCGTACTCTACATTACACCAAAGTTTTTCGGTTCTGGGAGCATCGCAGGTGATGTATACGAAGTTAATTTTACCAATAACTTCCGACATGGATAAACTTCCGCATGAGCTCAAGTTAAACCACAGTTTTTTTATAACATTTTTTTAAAGTTTTCCTTTAGTTTTGTGGGTATTGTTGTAAACCCACGTTCTAAGACATAGTGGCTTATCCGACTCGCCGTTAGCCTTTTGACAGAATGGATAAAATATTGAAATGGAGTGTGAATAATTGAGGTAACTAAACATCGTCAAAGAAATGGGTTTCTATTCATCGGTTTCAATTTCTAATTTTTCGCTGATGTATCATTTAAGATTTTTCTTCGCATTTTGAGATTCGAGGCCCAACAGAGAAATCCACCCCTTACGCTTGGAATCTTTGTTTGAAATGGAAGAACATATTCCTTTTAAATCCTAGAAATTTATGAAAGGAGAGAAGACGTACTTTACTCCCTTTTTTTAAATCCGTCGCACCCTCCGTCCTAATTTCTACAGAATTTGATTGCAACAGACTCTTAAGATTTTCGTACCAGGTAGAATAAGACATTTTTTAAATTTCTTTATCGTTTTGTTTTTATATATAAAAAAAAAATCGTCAAAATGCCGGTCAATAAATTAGGAAAGTCTTTGAAACGAACGCAAGGAGATGTGAAAGGAGTTCCGGGTGTAGAATTTATATTGGACCTGAATAATGATTACGACATGGAGAATATGTGTCTGAATGAAGTCGGAGCTGCTACAGAACCCGAAGACGTCGTAATTTATTCCCAGTTTACCGAATTAGAAAGCGACGTAAAAAAACTTAAATGTGACGTAGGATTGAAGAAAGATGCGGATGGACATTTTAACGCTGAAAACAAACGTATTAAAGACGTCGCACCATCCTCCCAATCTAGGGACAATGCTACGAAAGAATATATTGATGCAAAAGTTGTGCCAGATTATAACATGTGGAACAATCGTTTAATTAAACTCGCTCCGGACATAGAACTCAAAGACGCTGTTACCTATTCTCGACTAAGTGAGTTAGGAACCAACCTAATCCCACCTAAAGCCACCCAATGACCCCCATCTCCATTGTGAAAATCTTCGAGATTAATGATGCCACATACACCGTGAAGTTTAGGTTTTTAGCAGCAGACGATCCTTGCTAAAAGTACTTCTGCATTTAGGAATTTTCAAGACTTTGACTAATCTATTTAAATCAAGATTCGTTAACAGTTTAGTAAAATCGATCACACCTTCACTGGTCTTAAAAAGAGCCCTCTGCCACGTTTCGCTTTTTTTCTTCTTCTTCAAACCTAAACCCTCCATCTTCTTATGTCTCACCATCTCTTCCAACACCTTAGCATCGTTCTGAGCCTTCTTAACAGCCATAGCACCACCTGCAGCACCACCTGCTACACCTCCTACACCAGCTATGAGCGGACCAAGTTATGCTAACAGTGGTGAAAACCCACCTCGTTTTTTTTCCTGATTTTTTTTTATGTTCTACAATATGGCTTCTTTCCATTTTTTCTTTCACTATCTTGCTTTTATATATATATATTTTAATAAATCACTTCGACTTTGCCTTTATCCAATTTCAAACTCATTTTTCTGTCCCCAGTCAACAGCGTGTGGCACGTCGTGTTCGCTGGAACCGCGGCATTAAATTTCAACTTTAATTGTACATCAACTATGCCGGATTGAAGTCTCTCAGACTGCTTGGAACAGTCCAAAACCACAACAGGAAACGTCTTTTTAAACTGCACCGAATTGATACACAAGTCCCCGATTTCGTACAAAGCACGTCTAAACTCCTGAGCCATTCTATAGAGAATCGAGTATTCGAGCATAATTTACGTTCAAGTCCAAAAATGTGTAACATTCGGAATTTAAAGTCATATGAGCAGCTTAAAGGCTGCAGTGATCGAATACCGTGGGATTTTTTGTTTGCGCATCTTTTCTATCCGTCTGCAGAGCTAGGATAAGCCACCTAGGCTTTTCAATGGCAGAAGTAGTGAGTACGCGCCACGTGAAACTGGTGCTCTGAGGTAGTTCACAACTATTGTAATGCCAGTGCCTAAACCCCGAATCCACGCACATTCCACCATCTATGTAGCTAAAAAGCCTGAGTTTCTGCTCATCACATGCGACACGTGCCATGAAACGTTAGTCAGTTCAACTTTGGCAATGGTGGTGGCAGCTACCGTAAACACGCCATCATCATTACTCGCCCTAGACAACGTTAGCACGTGCTTGGTCCTATACAGAACCTTATCATAATTTTCAAAAAAATCCCATGCAGTGTTTCAGAGGTATAGCATATGAGAAGCTTCCTTTAGGATACGGCTCCTTCACGATGGTGGAATGCCCCAGACTGAATCCTATGTTATCCGCCAAACTGGCAGCGGCAGATTCAGCAGCATCTAAAGCCCAACAGTTACCCAGCAACGACACTTGATCGCTCGACCCATACGTAAGCAGACCTTTCATGAGAGTGCCAAAACCGGGATAATTTAACTCGTCCACCCATTTATCCCCCCAAGTGATATTTAATGCTGGAAAACAGGTACATGGGACCGTTATTGATGAGACTCACAATGTCGGCATTGACAAAATTAGTACCGTCCGCTTTCAGTAGCTTGCCCCTAATCAGAAGATAACTATTAGTGACGTGCAGAAACAGATCCTGGTTTTCTATTATGATTTTTATTTCCGAATTAACATTGTTGAGGTTGGCTCCGACTATCGGATTGTACTTGTGATAACTGTAACTTTCGACCGAGGAATCGTGTTGTAAAGACTAACTTATATACAGATAATCTTCCATTAGGCTCATCGTCTAGCTCTGATCAGAAATGTAATGAACGCTCGGTTTTTTGCAGTTAGTCTATTATTGTTAACACGGTTAAATCCTTCCCCCGTTATTATTTTTTTTTTCTTTCGAACACTAACATTCTTTTTTATATAAAATTATTTTTTCGATCTCAGATGAAGTTGAACGCTCAGCGTTTCCCCGTTTAAATTCAATATTTCATTATCTTGAGAAGTTAGACAAATGCGTATGTTTCTGATCTTATCGGTAGTGACTGGAAGATAATTCAAATTTTGTGGTAAAGCACGATAGCACTTAAACAGATGCAATTTTCACAATTGTATATTTGATTATTTCAATTAAAAATCATCCAAATTTTATCCGTGTACATTTTAGCAAGTAAAGTAAAACTTCAATCCTATAACCCTTTTTTTTTACGGCACACTTGACGTTTTTGTTAGTAATCCATGTACCTTTTGTACGGTAATGGCGTCGCGCTACAAAGGTTTATGCATGCATTGTTTATGCATGCATTGTTGCTGGCCACTTCGAAACAATTCAACTTAGCTCTGAAAGCCTGCATTTACGAAATAAATACGCATTCTATCGTTTCTATCTGCCAATTTTGAGGCTGGAGGCCTCGAAATTAACAACGTATCTTAGTTTGTTTAAATCTATACGCGTCTAGCTGAAATACGGATTCTTTCACGAGTATTTATTAGGAACCGTGGCCCGTAGCCGTACGCCCCATCTAACCCTAAACAGATATCTCTTACCAAACCGTCACACCGCACTGTCACATGCAATACACTGTCCCTATAATACACAATGTGTAACACGAAAACAACACGAAAGCAACAGTGCACTCAGCACCAAGGAAGAGTTTCGGTGAGCATAAACTTGCACCACTGGGCACAACTTGCACTAGTAACAATTGGGCGCGTCCACTCAACAATCAACTTTTTAGCAAAGACATAACACATGCACGAAGAATGGATCTGGAGTTTGCTGAGTGGCATTGTTCTCTAATTATAATGGTTAAAACAATGTAAAACAATCAAAATGGTCGTTCTGGGACCCGTAACTCTGAAATGGATCGACCAATCGAAAAAGTGGTCTCTCTGAGGATGAAGCCCAGGGAAATTTCTGGCTTAGATCACGTTTCAGATTTTAGGTAAGTGCAGTAGTTTTTTTTCTGAAACCATGTCACACAAGAAGAAGAACAACAACAACAACAACAACAACAACAAGTGAACAGTTTTCAAATTTACGTTTGGCTCCCTACTTTTACTCTTGCACGGAGTCGCATAAACGTTGGTATAAAGTTGGGAAAAGTTGTTATCTACTATCTGGCCAAGTTTGGTCGAAATATGTTGAATAGACACGGAGAAATTAATAGCTTTAGTTTTGCTGGAAAGAGGACTTCAATCATATATTTACATATGATACATATTGATGAACACTTTAGAAACGTAGTAAAAGGCACTTTTCCACTTTCCTCCAGATTGATGTAAACCGGAAGTGACGTCATTACCCCCACTTTTAATCACTCAATCAGAAGTGGGGCTATATATAACACCACATCATCACCCCCACTTTGATCACGTGACTGGAAGTGGGGTAATGATGTGTGTATATGACCTGAGAAAGGCATTTTCCCACCCTCCTCCAGATTGACGAAAAACGAAAAAGGTAGCAAAAGACACTTTTCACCCTCCTCCAGGTTGACAAGAATCGGAAGTGACGTTGTGCTGGAAGTCATGACATAGCATGCTCCACCCCACAGGACCCTCCCTCACAGAACCTCACCCCATGGGAACCTCTCCCTACGGAACGTCATCCTTCGGAATGTCACCGCATGGAACGTCACCGTACGGAACGTCACCCTTTGGAAGGTAGAAACGGAATGAAATGGAATAGAATGAAACATATGGAACAGAACGAAACGGAACCGAACGTCACCCTATGGAATGAACGGAGCGGAACATCACCCTACGAAAAGTCACCATACGCATTGTCGCCCTACAGAACGTATGGAATGGAATGGAACGGAATTCTATGGAATAGTATGGTACGGAACAGTGCGGAACGGAATGGAACGGAAATGTATGTATGTATGTGACGTAATATCGCGCGTTACCCCATGGAACCTCACCCTACAGAACGTCACCCTATGGAAGGTAGGAACGGAATAGAACGGAACGGAACCTCACCCCCACAGAACCTCACCGTACGAAACGTCACCCTACAGAATATGAACTTACAGAATGTACGAAACGGAACGGAATGCTACGAAACATAATGATACGGAACTGTGAAGAACGGAAAGGAATGGAAATGCATGTGTGTGGCATATTATCGCGATTTACCTCTACTGATGAACATAGTGTACCTGGAAAAAAATAGCTATGACTCCAAGTTCAAACTGGGGAGGGGGGAGAAGAGGGTTGACTTACCCCACCAAAAACTGTTTTTTTGCTGTAACTCCTTAACTGGCAAGAAATCAAAATCACAGTTAAGCATAGTTAAGTGTGAAGAAAAAACATTCAGAACACAGTTCTGGACAAGAAAGGTGATATACATCTTTTTCGTATAAGCAACCCTTGAACACGAAAGGTGATATACATCTTTTTCGTATAAGCAACCCTTGAACACGAAAATCTATATACATATCTATTTCGCTTAGAAGCAGAGCTAATGAAAGGAGCAGAGCTGAAGGGATTATTAGAGATCAAACAAAGCTTCAATAATCAGCAAGAGTGGGCTCATTCTTCCCACGGTATCAAAGACAAAGGGCGAGCGGCCGACAATGAGAACGGATATGCGCCCTAACAATTAGAAACAAACACTATTGCGTTTGAGTTTGAGTTTTATTGTCTAGGGACCTCGGCCCAAAGCCACGCGTCCCCACAAAAATTAATCCAGAAAATACAACACACTACACTCTACCGCCTAATCATCACAACAGCAACAGAGCAGAAACAACAGGAACAACGTGACAAGAATAGTAATAACATAACAGGATGAAGAAGGAAGCAGGCTCATACTCGTATCCCGGTCTCTTTAACAAACCGTGCCACTGCGCGGAGACGCCGGCACACTCCTATGCCAGCACTGAGAGAGAGAAGTTCTTCTAAATCATGGGCCATTCTAATAGTTGTATATTTCTGCCTGTGTAAACACTATTGCTTCAATAATACTAACTATTAGAGCCGAGTTGAAGCAGAGGGAGTCAGCTACGCCGGGGAACAACTAGTAGTATTTAAAATATATCAGCCTTACTTTGCGCAAACACTTTTTTTTTTAGTTGGTGTTACAGCGATTTTGTGTTCAAAGTATTCTTGCAAGCCCTCCAATAGCCCAATAGACATGTTTAGGATTTTCTGAAATGTGGGGAGCTACCTATTCTTTCCATCAATCTTAACCGAAATTGTTTGACTTAGATAGGGACTGTGCTAGCCCATTTATAGATGAAGAAGTAATAGTGTAGCGGCGAAAGCATATGATGAGCCCTCTAATAGACCGAAATGGACATGCTTAGGATTTTCTGAAAGGTAGGAATCTATTCTTGCCATCAATCTTAACCGAAACGTTTTAAACTTAGATAGGGGCCGTCCTACGCCCATTTAAAGGTTCCATACGTTGTGACTAAATGGAGTTTCATGTTCATATGATTACACCAAAACTATTAAACCGATTTGATGAAGTTTTGTACGGCGACCAAGTACAAGGTTTTGTTTTGCAGATACAAAATTGGGTATATTTTGGGCCTGAAATTTTGGGCCTGAAAATATTACAAATAGTTGCAAAAGTATTGACTGAAACCAAATGTTAAAAACGAAATGTTTTGGCGTGCATTAATCGTAATACCAAGGTTTTGTTTTTATTTTACATTTAGTTCTTCATCTTTCCTTCTCTAAATTCGACCTGCCAGGTCGTGCTCTATGTGCGCACTTCGTTTGGATCCTGTTACTCCACGGTCGCCCTATACCTCGTGCCAAGGATATTCCTCGGGACCCTCTTCACGAATGGGGTCCTCCTCCTCTCCTGTGGTCGTAATTCCTGATGACCCACCTTTGTCTGAATTTTCGGCGCTCGCAGCTTCTGTTTCCCAGTCACCTCAAGTGGCCTCCCCGTTATTGGACCATCGCAATACGATCCTCCAGTTGCCACTGGACCAACCATCAACACTACTACCACCTCTCCAATCGCTTGCGTTCAGTCATACTCGACTCTCGTCCCTTGAAGAAGACCTTTTACGGGCCAGGAAGGTGTATTCCCGCCTTAAGCTGCCAGATCATCATGCCAGATGGAAGCGACCGGTCCTACCTCCTGATGTTCCCATCGACTTATCCTCACTGTCGTCTCATAGATCGACTACTTCCCAATCAGTGCCAGTGGACACCGGCAACGAACCACTCTCCAGGGAGAAAGTTCATGAACTTATGGATTCGCCGCTTCGGTCCTTCAGCCGTAAGCGACCAGTATCTCTGGTCGCCCCTAACCCCAGCCACTTTATGGACGACTGGGTAGCTTCGACAACTAAAAAGATTCGTCTGTCCACAGCCAACGTTGCCAGCCCCTCTCATCAGCAAGAACCACCTTCCCATTCCCGGTTCCTTGACCGCATCATCCATTGCCTTCTCCGTAATCGGACGCTTCTGACTCGGTCTATGACAACTGTCTGCCCTCGCCGACCGACTATTCTGATGCCTTTTCAAGACATGCTCACTTCGACCAGCCGGTCGACACACATACTTCTGAGATCCCTCTTCCAGACCTCATGAAAGTCGTCGAAGACATCATACCGGACTGTTTCTTATACAAGCCATCACCACAGGTGACCAAACCCTGCAAGAACCATGGCCTCTCTACGGGACTCGGCTTCAGTCTTCGTGACTAGCTTGCTCGTCAAAACCCGGCCCTCGGCCAATCTACTACTCTGCTCACCACTCTACTTCGTACGGGTGGCCTAATTTTGGGCAACGGTTCACCGTTGGAAATCGACAAAGAACTGCCACCACCTCGTGCCGGTCGCGAATCGTTTTTCTTTCCCCGTAACTTCGACACCTACCCCTAGTCGGAATTCCTCACTGCGGACGTCAAGAAAGACTTCGGTACCTCCTTGTACCTTCCTCGTCGAGTCTCGGACCCTTCTTCAGTTCTACAGGACAGCGACTGTCTCCTACGTCTCGATCTGCAAGCAGCCTCCCAAGCCGAGACCTTGAACACGGCCGCCAAATGGTCTGTGCGAGAAACTTTCCATGGATCCATCTCCGGATGAAACCAAGGATATAGCATCCTTGGTTGGCCAGGTGTTTCACAAAGCCTCTTTGCCACCTTCCACTCTATGACACGGGCTCTCTTCAATTCGATTCTCTTGCTTTGTGACATAGTGCTCAACACAGTCCCCAGCCTGCATGATGCCACTAGACATGTCATTCGGAATCAACCGATTCATGAGGCCGACACTCTTTTTCGGGGGTTCATTTCTAAACTCTCCTCCACCTGGACATCACATGGAAACAAAAACCAAACAAGGCCAAAATTCCTCACCGACAGCGACCAACAGGGCCTCCGGTCATCAACGAACCAAAGGACGACTGTATTATACCTCTACCCCATCTAGAACCTCGCCCTTCTTTTCCACCATGTTGTGCTCGGTTCCCCTTTCCGTACAAGGGACAGGGACGTGGTAGCGGTAGCCCCTATGGCTGTAGCTCGACACCAGACTACCGTGGCCACCACAACTCCCCCGGACCATGCCAGCGGCCCAGGTCCGCTTGCTGACAATTACCCCTTGCCGGTACCAGTAGGCGGCCGAATTCGGTTCTACCTCCCGGCCTGACAAGGGATCACGACCGACCAAACGGTCCTCTCCATGAACTCCCAAGGTTTTCTCCCATTCTTCCACTAGTACCTCCACTCCAGTCTCTTCCCTAGCTAGAAGCAACTTCGCTAACATTCTTTCTTTCCACAAAAATCACGGTTCTTTTAGCAAAATGTACTAGACGGGTTGCAATCAATCTGGAGCAGCCAGGATTACACAGCAGTTTTTTTCTTAGCCCCAAGAAGACAGGCGATCTTCGTTTTATTTTCAACCTCCAACCATTAAAACAGTTCATCAAGAATCCCATTTTCAAATGACGACTGTCGAACCCATGCGACACTCACTTCTTCCTGTCGACTGGGCAGTCGCCACAGACCTTGCGGAAACTTACCTTCATATTCCGCTTCATGTATCGGTGTGTCACCTATTCCATTTCATACACAACGGAACGGTTTACAAATTTACCTGCCTTCCATTTGGCCTCAATGCAGCACCAAGAGTGTTCACGTTGGTTTTAAGACGGTTCTTGCATTACTTCATCAGCACGAGGTACAGGCCGATGTCTACTTGGACGACTGGATCCTCCCTCACCGAGACAAGTTCAGCTAATCTCAAACAGAGATTTCACACTAGGGCTTCTGCATCTACTAGGTTTCGGAGTCAACTTTGTGTGTTTGCCGAATGTGTTCACAACTCACTACCTGCCAGATATGTCGGCCCTAGAGGATGGTTTGTATTGCATCGATACCTTCGTGGCCGCCAAGCGAATACTTTAAACTCCTTAAACGAAGGGGTCTCCATCCTCCTATAGAAACTCGGATCGTACGCAAAAACTTTTCTTTCTGGGGAACCGGCGCGCTATCCTAGGTGGCTCCGTCAAGTGGCGGCCGCCGCCTCTGATGAGGTCTGTGAAGTCCTAAAAGTCAGGTAATGGATAAAATACCAGGTACAACTGGGTGATTTCAGTTTCTAATGCCTTTATGAAAATATACATTACCTAGCTCACCCTCCTCCCCTCTGTGTCGCCACTGGGGCACTTAGAGGAATAAAAGATGAAGATCCGACTTTCGTCGGCATTTATATAGCGGAGGCTGCGCATGCTCAGTGGGCAGTGACACCGGACGATCCGAGAACTTTAATCTGTAGACTGCACAGCAAAAGAAGGAAATGCTAAAAATTAGGTAATGTATATATTCTTGCAGGCAATAGAAACCCAAAATCAACCATCTGTACGTGGTATTCTGGGCATTTTCTAAATCCCTCTTTATCGGTAACGAAGGGGAAGGGAGAGGAGTCGCCGCTCGAGATAGTTTTTTTCAAGTGGCAGGGAAGGCGATTAAGGGAGGTTTTAAGATGGGACAGAGAGGGGGGGGGGATTGAGGCTTATTGGCGCGTCGACAACTTGGTCATTAGCGCCAACCTCAGTCACAGTGCAGTGGTCCGGGTTGCCACTGCACCACACATTACAGAGATGTTATTCAAACCCCTAATCTAAATCTTGACAGAGAGGGAGAGGATTTGAAACAGGGCAAAGATTGTGTAACGTCGTACCCCTTATAAGCTCTTTGAGTATTTCTTACCAGAACAATATCTTCGATGATGTGATGGTTACCAATGCGTCCTAATTCCCATAAGAGAGTTACATTGACATCGTTTAAATCCAACAGGTCGAATATATTGATGTCGTGTTTTACGGTCCAATATCTCCCAACATCGAAGCTTATTTCTTTGTAAGTAATATTCTTCTGACGAGCGTACCTACGTCGTAAGTTGTTGACATTCGGGTTGAACACAAACGGTTCAATGGGACAAATGGTAGCTGCAGGATACGTCAAAATACTTAGTCGTTCAACAGAAACATCAACTGTAATAGGATACGATAAAAAACTCTCAAATCGTAAGCAGATCTGGTAGGTGCACGACACAAAGCAAATAATAACAGCGCATGCCCACAAAACCTTTCCTGGTAGCCCGTATTCGTTATCCAGTATTTTGCTCATACCAGGTATGCGACGAACAGTGATGTTCACTGATTCAGTATTCATCCGTACATTTAGTTTTCTGGTTTTCGTATACTTGTTATAGGTACTTGTTCTTCCATTCGAAAGAAACGGCCTCACTCTGAAATTTGATCTTGACATAGGACTGTTTCTTTGGGTAGAGGCCAAGACAGACGTATTACCATACATTATTGTAGGCTTATGGTCTGGTCAACGATACGTTTGCATTTGGGGTGACCAGAGAGTGTCTTCACACAAATTAACTGAGATTCTGTCCTTGCTGATTTGTAGTTCATTTCACTCCTACGGTTAGATATGTGGTTTGTCCCTTTTGAATGATGAAAAACCACGTCGGAAGTATGTTTTCCACCGTTGTCACGATGAACAGACACAGTTCCGGTAGCTATGCGTGTATACACCGCTAACGTAACTACGGAGCAATGAACCAGTTATTTTTTTGACACTTTAAACGCCTATAATCGACCTGTTAATGCAACAAAATGTCATAAATAACTATAATTTCAGGACCTTTAACAAGTATCTTAAAGTTACGCTCGATAGCGAACCTTTGTGTCAGGAATTCCTTGCTAGAGAGAATAATTGTAGCTATTTTGTTGGCCACGTTTTATATATAATTAAAGAGGACGGAAAGTCGATGGCTCAACAACGTTAAAAAAATAAATTCATACGCAAACCTATTTATGTCGTCTTTTGGACTTGTATGTCAGACTGACTTAGCGGGTTAAACGGGACGGAAAGCCAATGGGCTCGAAATTGGTTAACGAAATACAGATGCAAACCTATTTACGTTGCCTTTTGGACTTATATGTCAGACTGCCTGAGTAAAATGTTGTTTAACCCTTTAACGGTAGCTATGGCATACTACCATTTTTCAGGCCGTGTCAGTCTGGCTTAGCGGTAGGGCCTTGGCCTTTGATTTCAGAGGTCCCGGGTTCGATTCCCCGCTCAGGCAGTCTGACTTAGCGGGGAATCGAACCCACGATCTTTGAAACCAAAGGCCGGGGTCCTACCTCTCATACTATGGCTCAGCGGTAGGACCTCGGCTTTGGTTTCAAACGTCGTGGGTTTGATTCCCAGCTCAGGCAGTCTGACATTCAAGTCCAAAAGGCAACGTAATGGTTTCCATCTGTATTTATTTTAATTGTAATGATTGAAATAATCCCACTTATAAACAACGCTATACAAAGAACAATTTTTTTTATAAAGCTGGATTAACATTAAAAATGAACCAATTTACGAAAAATTCTATCAGCGAAGAAATCGCTGAGTTTATCCAACAGAGGAACATCTACATAATAAGATCGTTGAACTCATTATTATTATTATTATTAGGAATTGAAATTGATAAACATTGGAGCTTCAAAAACACATTTCAGGGTTAATTAAAAAACTAAGACAAATCATACCAAAAGTTTATCAAGTTAGAAATATATTGGATAATAAGCAAATGAAAACTACGCACGAAGCATGGATAAGTAGCAATATAAGATATGGACTAGAAGCATATGGACATGCACCAGAATATTTAATAAACAAACTGCAAAAAACACAAAATAAATTAGTTAAAGTGATGTTTGCCGACAAATCGATAATAAAAAATATAAAAAAAACCTTGACACTGTTTAAAGAAAACAAAAATTGAAAATAGAAGAGTTAAAAAACTTTATTATCTTAACAAAAAAATATTTTAGTAATAAATACAAGAAATCAACTAAGACGTTAACGAGAATAAGAGGAATATATGAGAAATTCAAAATTCCAACATGGAAAAATCAATATGGAAAGAGAAGAAAGGAATGGTATATTCCAAAACTATATAATCAACTGCCAGAGAATATGCTTCATTACTTAACACTAAATGATTTAAAAAAGGATTTACTATCAAAAATATTATCAAATGAATCAACTATAACATAAAACAAGTACTGTAAATTTATAGATTATTAGCTTTGTCCTTGATTGTGACCACATTGATCGAGCTTCCTGTAAGAATAACAAGAATAATGCAATAATGCTTGAAAAGGATTGAAAATGTCATACTCACACAAGTTGCACTTTTTCATTGTAACTTCAACAATTACATTGTAGTAATTTGAAATAAAGTATTATTATTATTATTATTTTATTTACCAGGGGAGCCTCGACAAGAACTAATTCAATTCAATTCTTTAATCCAGAGCCATGACTACATTCGTACGAGAACTAATGAAGAAGACTCTAACAATTTAAGTATCTAACAATCACTTTATTCGCGTTTCATTCTTGGTACACGTGTTCGTGCACGTGTTATGTCTTTGAAGGTTTCAAGGATTTATTAAGAGCTTAGTGGCCCAAAGCCATGCGCCCTAATACAAACACAATACAAGAAACACAAACAAGGGTTTTTAGCGAGCATTAACCGCACCCGGTCATCTGCCCGACGAAGCCCTAAGGCCCTATGTCTGCAACACCCGGAATGGTTCCTCAGGAGGTCACCCACCCAAGTACCAATCGGGGCCAATGCTGCTTAACTTCGGTGATCTGCCGAGAACCGGTGTTTCCAGCAATCTGTTCATACTGGAACAAAATATGGAACTTCTAGCAGGCCGAACTAATGCAACAGTACCGCTATGTACAACGGTTCAACAGGCTTACCGGCTTAGGGTCAAACAGGACAAGTAGGGCCCGAAGCCGGCGCCCACCTACAAACGAAATGCCAAAGGTAAAATACAGACCCCGTCAAGTAATCCAATTGGAAGCATGACAATACGCCGCAATTGCCCGTAGACGACTCAAACACCTAAGTTGTGCGGAGTGTTTCCCAAATCCCCAAAGCCCGCACCAAATCACGCTGGCAGCCAAATTTTGCCAGAATGTCTTTGCTATGGTGCCTACCAATTTCGTCGAATCCGTTGATTGTTGATGGGAAAAATTAAAGAATCCGTGTTTCAGCTAAACGCGTATGTTTTAAATCAATGCCGCCGACTGACTTTCTTCTTCTCCCAAAAAAAGAAAAATGCCGAAGCCACCAGGCTAAACGTTTCAACTTTGGTCTACAAAAGAAACGTACTTATTTACGCCCCACAGAAATATTTAAATGTCAGTGCCTGGACACCAAGGCCGGAAAAGGGGTCGGGGTTCCGTCGTGACCGGGGTTGCTAATTAAGTGTGCTAAGGGAAAATTTGATTAACGAAACTTAATTGGTTTAAACACATGAGCAACCAGACAGTACCAGTGTTGCAAACGGTGCATCTAACACCACCCGTGCGTACAACGGACTTCAGCAAGCGTACAACGGACTTCAGCAAGCGTACTACGGACTACATGGAAGCGTACTACGGACTTCAGCAAAAGCGTACAACGGACTTCAGCAAGCAATACAACACAAATAGACAGCGCAAATTTTTTTCATGCAACGATGCTTTGGCGTGTCAATTTTTAAGACGGTGCATCCAGTGATTTGCGTCACGGGATGCGCTGATTGAGTGAGGGAAGCGAAAGAAAATCAGCGTTTGTTAGCCAGTGTACGCAAAAATTCTATTGAACAAACTTAATTCGATGAAAGCATTTGTTAGCCGATGTGCACAAAATTGGAATTTAACAAACTTAATCAGGTGAAACATGGACATACACATGAGCAACCAGTGTTGCAAACGGTGTATTCAAGACCGGCCCGGGCTTCCTCTAGTACTTTCATATTTACTTTTTAAAACTTAATTTACCGTATTACGTTTTCTGTTTACAGACACGATATAATTAATCAACTTAACTGAACAAAAACGGCTTCGTCGGTTAGAAAAAAAAGCTTTAGAGCTCGCATCGCGTATGGAACTTACAGCTGTGAAGGCACACAATAAAAACGGATTAGAGTTCACTCAAATGAAACGGACTATAATTTGAACTCCAATTCCAGGAAATAAGGATTGTGTTCATTCATAGGTAACATTAATGAAAGTCAACGCTATTTGTGTTAGAATTGAGCTATTTCTGTGAGTGTGTGAGTTGGCCTGTTTAATTTGTGCATTATGCAGGCGATTAGTTATTTGGGATTTGTTTTGTTCTGTGTTTGTTGGTTTAGGTTTTAATTCTGTTTCGTGTGAATTGCTACGTGTTACTTTATGTGTGCATTTATAATGTGTTAAACATGACGGCTCTTCGAATTCTTAAAAAGCTTTAATCACATATTCTGCCTTTAAAATATTCGAAACTTTTTTGTAAATAAGTGGAATGTTTTTCACATCTCTTTCCCCACCTGCCTTATTTACACGAATAGCTTTATCTTCAACGCATGCTTTGATACATGGATACTTTTTGAAAATGCATGAAACAGAACATTTTTTTGTACTGTCTGGTGACTATATAATTCTACCTCTACCAAACTATAGTCAATACTATTGTTTTCAATATAGGATCCTACTGCTTGAAGAACTGCCATTAAGATGTATAGCTCTCCTGGTCGTAATAGAACATCTTGCAAATCGCATCTAAGCATCTACAATTGCTTTGCCGGTATATTTATAAGCCAATTAACTGAGCAAAAAACAGCTTCGCCGTTTAGAAAAAAAAACATTAGAGCTCGTATCCCCATACTCACAGCCCTGAAGGTACACGAATAAAAACGGATTAGAGTTCTCTCGAACGCAACAAACTATAATTTGAACTATAATTTGTGTTCATTTTGTGTATGCATTTTTATCTTTCAATTTTGTAGCGTTTTGCTGTTTATGGCGTCTATTTTGTGTGTGTTTGTGGGTTTACGTTTTGCGAATTGGAATTCAAATTATAGTTCGTTGCGTTCGAGTGAACTCTAATCCGTTTTTATTCGTGTACCTTCAGGGAGTATGGGGATACGAGCTGTAATGTTTTTTTTTTTGCTCAGTTAATTTGTTGGTTTTTTTTTCGCTTCCATTTATATGTGTCCACTGTCCACCGATTATTGTTTTCGAAAAAAACGGAACATTTGAAATGGATACTTATGTTTAGGTTCCGCCGAAGGTTTGTCCCATGATTATTATTTGATGGCAACACATTAGCGTATTTCTGGATTTATCATACGTCATCTCGATGAGTAGTTGATTCTGGGTTGTTTCAGTATCGTGGCAACAATCGCGGAAACAATTCAACTGGCTTCATTGAAATTCAACTGGCCCCGCATTGAAAAAGTAAATAAGTTACTCAGTCATGTCGGCCGCCCAATTTTTAGGCCGTAGGCCGTAGGCCTCAAAATTTAATACTTCGCACCGTACGATTTAAAACTTGAAGATTTAAGGAAAAATCAAGACCATTTAATTTTGGTTCTCCACAATAAGCTAGCTAACCCAAACAACGACAATGTTAGTTTCCCGGCACCCAACCATTGTTGCATCTTGTTCGAGTGAGCTATACTCGACCCTTTGACCCTTTTTGTGAGCTATAATCCGATATTGTGCGCCTCGCCTATTGTTACCCTATTGTTACATGTTGCAGCATTGTAACATTTTGACATTGTTAGCCGCTCCGCCTCCGTCTCCTCCTCCTGTCCAATTTTCTGAAATTCTCGTGCGCAAACGAACGCTCATGACTGTTTTGCCATTACCTATGTTTTGCCATTACCTATTGTTAAAAACAAAATCTTACAAATAGAGCTAAAAGCATCAAATCTGGGCGCAAGTCATTGTTATTCACACCCAGCCAAAGTACCGCCATGAACTATCCTACAAAGGCTCTGGTCCCCCCCACCCATGCCCCTTCCTGAGGTTGACCAACAAATTGTTCAGAATTACGCTAAAAGCATGAAATTTGGTACACAAGTCATTTTTGGCAGCGCAAATCAAATCAGCCATAGAATTGTCATGAAATACCTCCCCAGCGCCTCCCATCGCCCCCTCTCCCTCTGTGACCCTCCATGAGGATTGATCAACATATTCTTGTAAATCTAGCGAACAGCATTAAATTCCGTACATAAGTCACTCTTAGCAGTGCAATTCAACCAACACGGAACCCCATGACATACCCCGTAGTCCCAGGGCTTCCACCCCCCCCCCCCTTCCCGGCTTCCCTTATTCCACCATGTGCCCCCTTCCTGAGGCTTGACTAATAATTTCTTGCAGATCGAGCTAAAAGCATGAAATTTGGAGACAAGTCATTCTTAGCAGCACCAATCGAATTAGCCATGGAACCTCCACGAAATACCCCCAAGGGCCCCAGCACCCCCTGTTTGTCCCCTCACTGAGTCTTGACCAACAAATTCTTGCAAATGGAGCTAAGATCGTGAAATTTGGTACACAAGTTATTCTTAGCTGTACAAACCGAACCAGCCATGGAACTCCCTATGAGAGACCCCCAAGGGCCTCCAGTCTCCCTCCGTGTCCCCTTCCTGAGGCTTGGCTACAGATCGAGCTAAATGCTTGAAATTTGCTACACAAGTCAATCATAGCAGCATAAGAAGAATCAGCCATGGAACCCCCATGAAATAGCTCCAAAGGGCCTGTAATGGCCCACTTGTGCTCCTACCCAGAGGCTTGACCTACAAATTCTAGCAAATTAAGCTGAAATCCTGAAATTTGGTACACAAATCATTATAAGGAATACAAATCGAACCGGCCATGCAACTCCTACGAAATACCCCCAAGAGGCCGCAGCGCCCTCCCAGAGGCTCCCTTTGTGGCCCCTCCCTTGGGCAACAAATTCTTGCAAATTGAGCTAAACGCATGAAGTTTGGTACACAAGTCATTCCTTAGCAGCACAATTCAGATCAGCCGTGGAACCCCCACGAAATACCTGCCCCCTCTCAGGGCCCCCAATGGATCCGTCTGCCCCCCTCCTGGAGACTTGACCAATTCTTCAACAATTCTTGCAAATCAAGCAAAAACCATGAAATTTGGTACACAAGTTAATCTTAGCAGTACAAATCGAACCAGCAATCATGAAATACGCCCAAAAGCCCCCCACCGCACTCTGTGTCCCCTTCCTGAGGCTTGATCAAAGAGTTCTTGAAGAGCCAACTAAAATGCCTTACATTTCATTTACAAGTCATTATCAGCAGAACAAATCGAACCTTCCATGGAACCCCCAAGAAATACCCTCTTCCACCCCCCCCCCCCATGTCCTCAGAGTCTCCCTGAGCCTCCAATGCTTGAGAAACAAATTCTTGCAGATCGGGCTAAAATCATGAAATTTGGTACACAAGGTAATCTAAGAGGTACAAATCGGACTAGCCGTGGAACCCCCATGAAATATCCCCAAGGGTCGTACGTGCTCTCCTGTACTGCCCTCTCCCTGATGCTTGACCAACAAATTCTTGCCGATTGAGGAAAAGAAGGATATATTGAACACAAGTTATCCATAGTAGTCCAAAGCGAACCAGCCATGCAACATCCTAGAGGCTTGGCGTTTCAATGCGTGAGGCCTGTAATAGCCCAAAGCCTGTTTCGTAGTGTTGGACGTGGGAGAAACCACAAAGTTGTTACCAGATAAAGCAATAAACATACAGCTATAAAATTCTAATTGCTAATTTTGGTTGTTAATGAAACCTTATAGTCCAGGGCCGAGTGGTCAGCAATTCAAATTTCGTGCAATTTTCGTGGGAGAAACATGCCACCTATGGCAAAGTGTTAATATGGTCACAGGCTTTCAGAAAATCGTTGGTGTCAACTCCGAATTTTTAGCAGGGAGGGTGGGGGGTAGGGGATTATATACCCCTCCTTAAAATAGGACTAAGTAGCAAAATTAGTGAACCCCTATCATGTTTGGTATCAAATGATAGGTGTTGGTCCACGGATTATTAAAAAAATACAACATTTGACCTTCGACCTCATTTGACCCAAATAAAGGTCAAAAAGGTAAAAAATTACAAATTTTTCCACGAATTTGACTAAATTATTATATTTTTATGGTATCTTGTCATGTTTGGTATCAAACGAATGGTGTCGGTCCGCAGACCATTAATTAATGTTTGACTTTTGACCCCATTTGACCTTAATACAAGTAAATAGAAGGTCAACATTTTAAGTTTTTTCCCAAATTTAACAGAATTAGTGACTATTTACTATGATATCTTGTATAGTATCAAATGAAAGCTGTTGACCTGTGGATCATTACAAATTGACCTTTGACCTAATTTGAGCCACTTTACTGACGACTTTTAAACATTCACAACGAATCACAAACAAACAAATTTCAAAAGCTGTAATTTATCCCATAATAACTGGTCGATTTACAGCAAATTATAGCTCAGCAATGCTTTTTGGGGTTTCAAGCTGTGTATCAAATTTCATTCCGATCCGGCTAAGGTGCAACCAAAAGTGAAACCAACCAACCAACATGTTACAATTTGGTGCAACCTACGTTACACGCCAATAACCATAAAACACATTCAAGTTTATCAGTGAGAAGCCATCTTGGCCGTCATTTTGTCGGCTATCTTATCGGCCATCGTGGGTCTCTAAGGCCGAGCTAACGCCTATATTTTGTTGCTGCACGAATACACCTATAGGACTGCACGAAACGAAGATGATAGACGGGATAATAGACGTGATAATAGACATACGCATCACTGCAAATTTCAACTACATTAAACGAAAAAGAAACATCTTTAGCAGTGCGAGCAGGGTCGATAAATAGGTAGTGCTGCCTTTTCATAAAAAAATGTAGTAACTGCTTCCATCAACGTCACAAGACGACACCATTGTCAGTTGCTCCAAGACGACAAGGACAAATTAATCCATATTCCCTCAAGCAGCGTCTCATTACACCCATCTCGGAACCCCATCAGAACACCTGTGAAACATGAAACAAAAAACGGTGGCATTTAAAGCGTCATTCAACCATGGTAATTGGTGGCATGAGCAAAGCGGAGGAGAGTGTATCCAATAATCGTTAGCAAATTCCAAAATGTATGTTGTGTCGGTGGGTTGGCTGCAGTTATGTAGTCTGGGTGGAGGCCAAACGAAAGGTCGGATTGGAATGAAATTTAGTACATAGCTTGAAACCCACAAAAGTATTGCTGACCTAGAATTTGCCGTAAATTTATCAATTATTATGGAAGAAATTAAAGTTTCTAACATACACCACTGTAAATTTGGCATTTTGGAATCCTGTATTGTGCAATCGTAAAGCAACAAAATCATGAAATTTGGTACACATGTCATTCTAAGTAGAACAAGTCGACCAGCCATGGAAAACCCAAGAAATACCCACCAAGGGCCCCCAGTCTCCCCTGTGTTCCCCGGGGTCCCACTGAGGCTTGACCAACAAATTCTTGCAAATCAACCTAAAAGCATGAAATTCGGTACACAAGTCATTCATAGCAGCACAAATCGAATCTGCCATGGAACACGAATGGAATAACCCCACAAGGACCTCAGTGCTCCCTCTCCCCATTCCTCCTAATGCTTGACCAACAAATTCTTGCAAGTCAAGCCAAAAGCATGAAATTTGGTGCACAAGTCATTCTTACCAGTACAAATCGAACCAGCCATGGAACTCCCACGTAATACCCCCAAGGGCCCCCAGGGGTCCCCCCCTCCTCCCCACCCGAGCTCCCTACGCTCCTCCCAGAGGCTAGGGTAACAATTCTTGCCGATCGTTCTAAAAACATGAAATTTGGTATACAAGTCATTCTTAGCAGCACAAATCGAATCAGCTATGGTACACCTACGAAATACCACACGAGAGTCCCCAGTGCTCCCGTGTGCCCCCTACCTGAGACTTGATCAACAAATACTTTTGACTCGACCTAAAAAAGCTTGATATTTGTACATAAGTGGTTCTTAGCAGTACAAATCAAACTAGTACGGAACTTCCCATGAAATACCCCCAAGAACCTCCAAGGCCTCCAGCATCCCTGCCTCCTGTTATCCCTAAGGCTTGACCAACAAATTCCTGCAAATCGAGCTGAAAGCATAAATTTCGGTACACAAGTCATTCTTAGCAGTATAAATCGAACAAGCCATGGAACCCACACGAAATATCACCGAAACCCCCCGCCTGGCGCCCCCCCCCCGTATCCTCCCCCGGGGGCTTGCTCAACAAATTCTTGTAGATTGCATTGAAAGCATTAAATTTTGTATACAATTCTTTCTTAGCAGCACAAATCGAATCATCCACAGAACCCGCATGAAATTCCCCGAAGGGACCCCAGCCCCTCCACACATCATACCAGTAGGGAGCCATGTTGGCACACTGTTCTGTTCGTTGTCTTACTGGTGTTCCTGTTGCATCCCTCACTTTGATAGCCAAGAATTTTCAGTCAACAATACATGTCATAAGATTGTCCGTTACTGTTTTTTTTGCTACGTAATCGATATTAGCGTTCGCACTGCCGGCTTCTTGCCGTTTTTCATTGCTACCACGTAATAAGAGAGGGAAAGAGAGTGATATAGGACAGAAAGGAGAGAGATGAGAGGTAGAAGAAAGAGGGAGAGAGAGGAAGAGTGCGAGAGAGAGGAAATAGAGGGAGAGTGAGAGAGAAGACAGAGAGGAGGGAAAGAGAGAAGAAAGAGGAGAAAAATAGGGAGATTAGCGAGAGTGGAGAGAGAGACGCGATCGAAGAGATAGAGGAGAGGAGAGAGAGGATAGTGAGAGAAAGGGAGAGAGACAGGTGGA
This sequence comes from Lithobius niger, assembly GCA_023313725.1. Lineage (NCBI taxonomy): Eukaryota > Metazoa > Arthropoda > Chilopoda > Lithobiomorpha > Lithobiidae > Lithobius > Lithobius niger. The sequence goes on along the minus strand of JAHWFP010167775.1, from coordinate 36,463 downwards.
AAGAGAGAGGAAGTGTGGAAAAGAGAGGAAGAGTGAGAGAGAGAGATGAGATGAGAGAGAGGACAGAGAGGTGAACGAGAGTGAGACAGAGGAGGGAGGTGAGAGAGGGGACAGAGAGGAGGGAGAGAGAAAAGAAAGAGGAGAAAGATAGGGAGATTAGCGAGAGAGGAGAGTGAGAGAGAGGAAAGAGAGACACGATAGAAGAAATAGAGAAGAGGGGAGAGGAGAGAGAGGATAGTGAGTGAAAGGGAGAGATACAGGTGGAAAGAGAGAGGAGATGGAGAGAGAGAGGAAGTGTGGGAAAGAGAGGAAGAGTGGGACAGAGAGGAGAGAGGTGAGATGAGAGAGAGAGGACAGAGAGGTGAGCGAGAGTGAGACAAAGGAGGGAGGTGAGAGAGGAAAAAGAAAGAGAGGCAGAGAGAAGAGCGCAAGAGAGAGGAGAGGGAGAGAGGAGAGAGAGTGGGGACACTTAGAGAGAAAGGAGAGAGAGAGTGGAGCCAGTCGGAGAAGCTGCCACGTTTTTGAGCTCCACAATAAAAGGAGTGTTCTAGCACCAAACCAAAAAGTTAATCATTCCAGCAGGGCAGAGTGTTAAGAAGTACTGTCTTCAACTCGAATGGAGAGGCAGCCCACCTCTGTAAATCAAAGAAGTGGGTTACGCAAACCTTCGGACCACCGAACTTTTTTTTCTTCATTGCGCATATATAAACGGCCTTTACAAACGGCCTTGAACTGTTTTCACCACAACTTCATCAATTCTCCGTGAATCGCAATTCTGTTTGGACCAGATCCCAGAAAACACTTTTATCTAAAGGAACACAATTTTAAAATTCGACTTCAACGAACTTGTAAACCAATTTTAACGACACTGTAAGTCGCTCGTTTTACCAAAGGCGCACACGACCGCACGAAGATTTGCACATTTGCAATTAAATTCTTTTTAGGCATAAACACGCTTAGTGTTTGTGCTAGGTATATTATTCTGCTATTATTTGCCATCCTTCTTCTATAATTTTTTGAATTGAAAACTCCCCAAAAAAAGGTACAAAAACTGCATTAAGTGTACTCACTTCGTTTTTCAATTTTAAGCAAAAACTCCAGCCATTTCAATTGAAATCTTCCACTTAAAAACCATGTTGCACACACTTATTGATTTGGATCATTCATCATCACATGCATTAAACTTTAAATTATCCTGTTTAACCTTCATTATTTATAACAGCCGGTAACAGTAATTGTCCGATCTTCTGTAATGCTGCTTCACTCACTTCACTAAATCCAATTTGTATTACCGTGTACAAATCTCGACCTATATAGCAGTAACACACCCCTTCGAATTTCAAATGACGCATTCACCAATCAGGTACCTGGATTCACTCTCCTGAAGGTGCTTAGCCAATCAGGAGGGCCGTAGCCAGGCTAGATCTCCTCCGTGTCCGCGCTTTGGTCACCTGTATCCGACCGTCTTGTATTAAACCCCAGCACTGTAAATAATCGATGGCATGGGCGTGTTTATAAACTAGAGGGAAGAGTGAGATGGATTCCTCTAATCCACGCCCCACAACGTCATCAAAACCGATCAGTTTAGAAACAGCGCTGCCATACTTGTCGTTCTCAACATTAGAAAAATTAGCAATAATCGCTTCCACATCTATTTTCAGCGAGAGAAATGTTATTAAGAACATAATACAAATGCTTGTTAATCTCTGTTTAATTGGATTTTGTTTCTAAATTTAGACATTTTCCATATTTCACTTCGTACAGTTTAGAAACACGACCATCTCATCTACTACTGGTGCTGGTAGCCATGTTGGATCAGTATGGCTCAGCGTTACGACCTCGGCCTTTGGTTTAAAAGGTCGTGGGTTCGATTCCCCGCTCAGGCAGTCTGACTTATAAGTCCAAAATGCAACGTAAATAGGTTTGCATCTGTATTTAGTTAAACTTAAATTGTAAATACAACGTTCGTTTAACTCATGTTATAATAAACCAAACTTGGTGTTGAAAATTTGAGCTTCTTATTGAACTTTATTCGTCAGTTATACTTCATTAATTTGATACTAGTTGTTCCCGGCGTAACATACGCCGGTCTAGCTGATTTCCGCTGATTCAACTCGGCTGTAATAGTCAGCATTATTGAAGTAATACTGTTTGTTTCTAATTGTTAGAGCGAATATCCGTTCTCATTGTCGGCCGCTCGCCCTTTTTCTCAAATCTCAAATCATTTATTACAGGAATCTAAAGGTCCGTGACCATACATCCCATCTAACTTATGGCTAACTTATTATAACACCAGAAAACCAGAAGAACAGAGCTCGTACAGTACCCCGAGATAGCCCGAGACCAAGGTGCCCCCTGGGATCTACATCTCACTGAATCTCAGTGAACCTCCTTGTAGCTCTACAGAAGGACAAAACTGCACTGACCCGGCTCCGGAGAGCAGCTCCCCCTTCCTCCTGACCTTCATCCAGCAATCACAACACTTTCCTAAAATCACCCTGGGCGGAACGGAGCGGGATTCGGCGCAATCTTTCTCACCGTGCACAAGTGAAAAGAAAGTGTTCGACAGATTCATCCTCAAGCCCACAAACACAGCGGGGCGTCGGAGACCACCCCAAACGGAACATGTGAGCTCGCAGGAGGACGTGCCCCGTCCTCAGACGAGACAAAACACCAGCCTCCCGTCGGGACAACCGATCCAGAAACCGCGGCCTCTCAACCGACGGGTGGATCGCAAACAGTCTCCTCCCGAGTGTTCCTCTAGCCCACACGGCATTCCAGGCAGCTGACGCGACTCCATCCAAGACAGGTGACAAATCTCTTGCAGCCAAAACAAAGGATACCACATGGGTGCCCTGAAGACACTGGGCCCCATGGCGGGCTAGATCATCGGCCAATTCATTCCCAAAGCAACCCTTATGCCCCTGCACCCAGGTTAGCGAAACCTCATGTCCCGCCTGAAGCACAGCAACAAGCATCTTGCCAATACCATACACTACCGGGTGGCTGACATCAAGCGACTCGAAGGAGCGACGCAGAAACTGAAGACCAGCAGCTGAGTCAGAGATGACCCGAAACCGCTGCAACCTCAAATCAAGCGCCAGGTCCAAGGCCAACGAAACAGCGACAAGCTCCGCCACAAAAGCAGAAGGGATACACCTTAGGTGGAAACTGAGCTCTTTACGCAGCGCCGGAATTGCCACTCCTACACCCCCTGACCAAGATTCTCGAAAGAACGAGGCATCACAATAAACATCAGTAGTCAACAGTGCACTCTCCAAACTACCACTTGTACCCTGAAAGACCGATAGCAACTGCCCACACCAAGTCCACAGGGCAAATGGCCTAACCACAAAAGGAGCCTCAAACCTACCCAGTTCTGTACCGCCCAGAAGAGTCACACCCAACCCCGGAGAGCCCAAGGACTGTCGAGTGATAGAACTCAAAGCCCCATACCCCACAAGAACGTGAGCCAGTGGGTCCAACCTGCCTCTGGTAATAGCCCTCAGGCACAAAGCCGACAGCAATCGCCCAGCCCGCACATCAACCGGGAGCTCCCCGGCCTCTATGAGGAGAGCATTCCCAGGTGTTGAGGGCAAACCTTTTTCTTTGCTACCGTGGCAATAATGAGCCCGCTCGCCCTCTTTATGATTGTTGAAGCTTCGTTTGTTTAATCCTCCCTAATAATGCTTCATCAAGTCTGCTCACATCATTAAAGGGATATACCTCCCAGCGCCATTTTTATCGATCCTCCACATCAAGTACGGCCCCACAGGTCTATTTCCTTACCATTAGTCTTTCCCTTCCTAAAAATCCTTTTTTAAATGTGGCGTCTAGGAGATTTTCTGTTGAATATAATGGAACTTTATTTACTAACGACCCTTCAATAAATCATGCATTGCGCACATACAATAATCATGACGTTTCATCTCTGTGTGTACATCTACTAATTTTCTAATAATTACCATGAGATCTAAAATCTAATAGACTAATGCGGTAAAAGTTAAAATTAATTATTCCAATAGATCGCCGAAGCAAAATTATAAGACACTAGCCTAGAAAATTATAAATTGTGATTTTTAAAATACGAGAATCATTCCGGTTTGTGACGACACAATCGTTGACTTGATTCTGTCTCGTGTACTATTCACAAAGCCAACCGAGACAGCAGCTATGCGAGGACCGCAACTACCACCCCAGCCGACCTTGAAACTGATGATGATCTGCGCGTAGCTGTAATTTGGCACGCTGAATGTTATAAGGCAGGCCGGGTGTCCCTTTAGGTCTGCTCCTGAGCTAAGTCTGCTCCTAAGCGCAATATATATATAGATTTTAGTTAATTTAAATCAACACTGACGGTTAATCTTGCCAGGACTTAGTTACTAAAGCCCAGGCCAGCGCTCGATCCTCTTTCGGTTAGTAAACACCGCCAACCTAGAATATAAAAGTCAACAATAGCCAAACGTAACCTAAGTCGAGTAACCGCAGCGGAATGCTAGGAGTACTCGTCTGTTAAACAGTCGTCTGGCCGTCGTAGCAGGCATCGCTACAAACCGGTGACAGAGCGGTGGAATCGTCACGGTGCTGCATCATCGCTCGCATTCCTCCCCGTGTACAGAGAGTTGTTGGAGGTAAAAGGTAAACTGAGAAAGAGGTCTGCCAGGCAAGGTCGATTGAGTCAAAGTAGCATCAGAACCACCGTGAGTGCAACGTCCAGCAGGGCTGAGGAGTGTCGGGTTACCATGGCAGATCAATCCCTACATTCCTCCCCGTCTTACCACCATGCAAGTTTTCTGCATAAGTTAAAAAAGCCAGATGTCGGGAGCCAAACCGTCATCATCTGTAATACATTACTGTTTCACGACTGTAAAAAAGCAAGTCCTGTAGGCAGTCCTGAATCCTGCACTCAGCTCAACAAATGTGCTAGAGGATTTGCCATGCCATACTTGACCGTGCAACCTTGGACGAATGACTGGGTAACCCAACATTCGTCCAAGGTGCAACGCCATTGACAATATGAAGTTTCAACTGTTTCCTCGCATCCTAAGGAGTGAGGAGACGGACTGATCAGCGATTTATCAATGTCAAAAGGTTAGTACAGATGGAATATGCTCTACGGTTGCCTTGCAAGTTTGTGTTAAAAAGTGTTTTTCATTACTTGATTAATAAGAGGGTAAAAAATGTGTGTATGTCTAACTGGGTCTCGGTTAAACGAAGAATTAATTAAATTCAAGCTCGTTTGTGAGAATATAGACGTTGATTTTGTAAACTGAAATTAACGAGGTAGCAGTCAAAACAGTTTTTGTTCTAAATCATTTTTGTGTGTGCATTTTAACATAAAACCGCAAAATGGCTTCTTCGGATATCGATAACGTCTTCCAAAGAAGCCATTTGTACATTCGTAACAAGGATTTAAAGGCAGCATGCCATACTTCTAGTTTAAAAGAAAGTACTTCACGTTCACACATAGTGTTAATTTTGCAGGGACCTTTGCAAAATAACATAATTTATCTTCAGCTATTGAGAAAAGAAAAGCTTCACTTTTGACGAAGCAACAGACAGTCTTTATGGCTGAGGAATTAAGAATTAAAACTCTAGTAGCTGAAAATGAAAGGGTTAAATTCAGCTAACTTGATTCTCAAAGACAGCACGAAGCTGCCGAACAACAGTTAGCAGCTGACGAACAAGAAAAAGAAACACAACAACCCTGAAAAGGAAAGATAAAGAAATAGAACATGGTAGAATTCAAACTACTAGGATTGCTTGCAGGGCTAATTTAGTGGGCACTCGATGAAAACTTAACCATGTCACCTTCCAATACCGTCGAACTGCAGATGCGAAAACTGAATCTTACCGGCTCAACGCTCGCACCTTTCCAATAACCTCAAAAGCCACAAATTCAACCACCTGTAATAGAGTTAGAATGCAAACTCCAAGAAATAACCCTAAACTCCCCCTGATTTCAGACAACAAAACTCCAAATTGTGTGAGATCGTCGTTCAGTTGCAATCTCGATAGAGTTATCTTTCACCAAACCTTTGACCTGAGTGTAGTTTTGGTTTGCCTGTTTATTGACTACATCCTGGGCGATGCTGAAGTATACTTCTCTTCTCACAGTCGGCTGCAGTGGCTTCAGAAATCAGCCAAACGAACGAAGACTTGGAAAGTGCTCTTGTAGGTTTGTTTGGCTTCGCTGAGTGTGGTCCAGAGATTCATACGAGATGATTTCAAAAACATTTTTAAAAAATATGTTTACATTATTCACATTTTGGATGTGAACGTTAGGCCTACAATATGATAATATAATGCAAACACTGAATACACGAAAAACAGATGGTTGTTACGAATTACCGGAAAAATGCCTGCAAGTTGAAATTGGTTGAAGGGTAAATTACTTGCCCAACAATTTGCTCGACAAGAAAATTGCTCACCAAATGAAACAATCATTTATTTAATGAAGTAAAGAAAATGCTAATCTTTACTTTACCTTACTTTATTGAGCCTACCCCGGTCATACACCGATGCGCTCATTTCTAACACTACTAAAAAAACTAACCTAAACCTAAGCAGAAACACTAAAACCATGGCAAACATAATAAACAAGGGCCAATACTCCAACTGCCACCTACATCACTTAACACTAACAGATAGCATTTTTAACCTATGACCTTTTTAATTGAATTATATTCAATGTACATTATACAATAACACTAAGAGAGCTTGCTCGAGGACTTCGTGCCTTATACATGTAAAATACATGTAATAAAGCATTATTAAAAACAAGCAAGCAAGTTAGCGTATGATGCGCACTCCGTAACAAAGCTATAGGGTTATATCCATTCATTTTTTTTTTAAATCCAGATTTAATTATTTTTATAAATTTTAACGTACTGTATTTGTTTTTTCGTCGTTATTTTATTTGTATATGTTCTAGGAGTCATATCAATTTTCGTCGGCAGGAATAACGCATTTATTCGCTTTTTTTTGGACAAAACACGCAGCATCGGCAGCAATCCGTAACTCAAAACAATTCTACAGAATATCCGACTGCTGGCTTCCCAAAATAGTACTAAAAATGGAAGTTTCCCAACCTTTACCCAAGGTACGCTGATCGAAAAACCATGCCTTGACTAACAATTTCATCTGCGCGATCATGTTACCGGCAAGTCTGAAATGACGTCATGCACGAAGGGCAGTTTTTTTTTTTCACACGGTACGGATCGCTTAAGGTGGCCAAGGGGTAATACAGGAGTGAAACTTCAAAATTCATTTTTTATTGCCAAAATATGCTGGATCCTTTGCCTTTTCATTTCCAAAAGAATTTTTAAAAAATTTGCTCAACTTTTTTAAAAATTTAAATATTTACTACAGCAGTGCAATAATACTTCAAACCGGAAATAAGCTCGGAAATGCCGGAAATTGTTTTATTTTTCAGCATTTTTAGCGTAACAATTTCGGTATTTCTGCAGTTATTTCGTTGGATGTTCATTTCTTTAGTGATAACGATGATAATGATGATGGAGCTCCCTATTTCTGCCGCTAGGCTGTGCAGCAGTCACAGAAAATGGCTGCCTCCAGTAGAAATTTGTATTGCTAGGTTTCGTCTTTTTTGCTAGGTGCCAAAACCAAAAATTTACGTGGAAAGTTATACTTGGTTGTATTTTGAAGGACTTGAAGATTCAATATGCCTATGCATTCACGTGTAAAGACTAAAAAAAAAAGGGTTTAGAGACAACCAGTAGACATTACAGTGGGTTAAAGCACTGAAGCATCTGAAGTTTCTATGTGCCATGAAAATATCAATTACCTTATTTTTAGCATTATCCTTTTTTTGCTGTGCAATCTAGAGATTAAAGGTCTTGGAACGTCTGGCGTCGTTACCCACTGCGCATGCGCAGCCTCTGCTATATAAACATAGGCGAAGGTCTGTTCTTCATCTTTCTTTCTCCACACTTCGATCTGCCAGGTCGTGCTCTCTGTGCGCTCTTCGTTTGGATCCTGTTACTCCACGGTCGCCCTATGCCTCGTGCCAAGGGGACTCCTCGGAACCCTCTTCCACGATTGGGGTCCTCCTCCTCTCCTGTGGCCGTCATTCCTGATGTCCCACCTTTGCCTGAATTTTCGGTGCTCGACACTCCTAATTCCCAGTCGCCTCAAGTGGCCTCCCCGTTATTGGACCATCGCAATACGATCCTGCAGTCGCCACTGGACTAACAATCAATTACTACCACCTTTCTGTTCCCTTGCAGTCAGTTAAACTTCACTCTGTATCTTTGGTCCCTTCAAGAAAACCAATTTCGGGCCAAGAAGGTGTACTCCCACCTTAAACTGCAAGTCAAGACTCATCATGCCAGACAGAAGCGACCGGTTTACCGGCCGATGTTCCCATCGACTTATCCTCATGGTCGTCTCGCAGATCGACTACTTCCATTTAGTGCCAGTGGACGTCGGCAATGAACCTCTCTCCAGGAAGAAAGTTCATGAACTTATGGGTTCGGCTCTTTGGTCCTTCAGCCATAAGCAACCGGCAACTCCAGTCGCCCCTAACCCCAGCCGCTTTACGGACGACTGGGTAGCTTCGATAAGTAAAAAAATTCGTCTGTCCACACCAGACGTTGCTGGTCCCTCTCAACAGCAGGAACCACCTTCCCATTCCTCGGTTCTTCAACCGCATCATTCGTTGCCTTCGCTTCTGACTCAGTCTATGACAACCGTCTTCCCCCGCCGACCGACCATTCTGATGCCTTTTCAAAACATGCTCACTAAGCCATAGAAGACATCATATCAGACTGTTCTTATACAAGCCATCACCACAGGCAACCAAACCCTGCAAGAACCGCGATTTCTCTATGGGACTCGTCTTCGGTCTCCGCGACCTAATTTAGGGCAACGGCTTATCGTTGGAGCTCGACAAAGACCTGCCACTGCCTCGTGCCATTCGCGAATCATTCTTCCTTTGCCCTTCGGTGATGGGGCGGCCAATCCCCATAACTTCGACACCTACCCCCAGTAGGAATTCCTCACTGCGGACGTCAAGATGGACTTCGGTACCTCCTTGTACCTTCCTCGTCGAGTCTCTGTGCCTTCTGTTTTACGCGACAGCGACCATCTCCTGCGTTTTGGACTTTCCATGGAACCATGGAAAATTTCCATGAATCCATCTCCGGGTGAAGATGGCCAGGTGTTTCACAAAACCTGCTTGCTACCTTCCATTCTATGAACTGGCTGACACGGGCTATCTAAAATTCTAGGCTCTTGCTTCGCGACGTAGTGCTCGACACGGTCCCCAGCCTATATGATTCCACTAGCCATGTCCATCGAAATCAACCAATTCATGAGATCGACACACTCTTTCGGGGGCACATTCTTAAACTCACCCCCCACCTGGACATCACATGCAAACAAAAACCAAACAAGACTGAAGGCCCTCGCCGACAGCGACCAATAGGACCTCCGGTCCCAACGGAACCAAAGTACGACTGGGTTATACATCTACTTCATCCAAAAACTCACCTACTTCTCCACCATATCATACTCGGTCGCCCTTTCGGAACAAGGAACAGCAACGTGGTTGCGGCAGCCCCTATAGCCGTAGCTCGATATCAGACTACCGCGGCCGCCACAACTCCCTCAATCCATGCTAGTGGCCTAGGTCCTCTCATTGACAATTACCCAGCAATTACCCCTTGCCAGTACCAGTAGGCAGCCATCTTCGGTTCTTCATCTTATCCTGGCAGGAGATAACGACCGACCAAACGGTCCTCTCCATAATCTCTTAAGGTTTTCTCCCATCCTTTCACCGGTTGCTTCCACTCCGGTCTCATCCTTGGCTAGAAACAACACCGCCAACAGAATTCCTTTCCACCGAAATCATGGTTCTTTTAGAAAAATGTACTATACGGGCTGCACCCAATCCAGAGCAGCCAGGATTCTACAGCAGTATTTTTCTTTGCCCCAAGAAGGCAGGCGATCTTCGTTTTATTTTCAACCTCCGGCCGTTAAATCAGTTCATCAAGAATCCCATTTTCAAATGGCGACTGTCGAAACCATACGACATTCACGTCTTCCTGGCAACTGGACGGTCTCTATAGACATTGCGGAAATCTACCTTCATATTCTGCTTCACAAATCGGTTCGCTACCTATTCCTTTTCATATACAATGGAACGGTATACGAGTTCACCTGCCTTCCATTCGGCCTCATTGCAGCACCAAGAAAGTTTTAAAGACAGTCCTTGCTTTCATTCATCAGCACGAGGTACAGGCCGATGCCTACTTGGACGACTGGATCCTCCATCATCAAGACAAGTTGCAGCTAATCTCAAACAGAGACTTCACACTAGGGCTTCTGCATCAACTAGGTTTCGGAATCAACTTTCCAAAGTCAATTTTGACCCCATTGCAAAATTTCGTGTTCTCAGGAGTGGTCTTCAACCTAGCCCAAGCGATCGTCATATCCTCCCCGGACAAAGTTTCGTCTCTACTCCAAAAAATTAGGGCTTACCTTTGGTCTCCCACCTACACTCTGACACAGTCACCTCCCTCATCGGTTGACTAGACTTCATAGCTCTGCTCATTCCGTATGGCAGATGAATGGTATGACCTTTCCACCACTTTC
>JAHWFP010167775.1:0-25836 GCA_023313725.1 Lithobius niger | reverse complement strand
TTCGATCTTGACATAGGCCTGTTTCTTTGGGTAGGGACCAAGACAAACTTATTACCGTACATTATTGTAGGTTTACGGTCTGGTCAACGATACGTTTGCATTTGGGATGATCAGAGAGTGTCTTCACACAAATTAACTGAGCTTTATTCCTTCATGATTTGTAGTTCACTTCATCACTACGGTAGAGATGTGGTTTGTCCCTTTCGCGTGATAAAAAGCCTCGTCGGAAGTCTGTTTGCCACCGTTGTCACGATGAACGGACACAAGTTCTGGTAGCTATGCGTGTATACACCGCGAACTACGCAGCAATCAACCTGGGTTTTTTTTAACACTTTAAAAAGCCAATAATCGACCTGTTGATGGCAACAAAATGTCATTAATAAATACTTTAGGAGCTTTAACAAGTACCTTAGACTCTCGATAGTGAACATTAATAAAAGGAATTTCTGACTGGGGTGTTTAATTTATAGCTATTTTGTTGGCCACGTTTTATTAATAATTAAAGAGAATTGAAAGCCGACGGCTCAACTAGAGTTAAATACATATGCAAACCTATTTACGTTACCTTTTGGACTAATATGTCAGACTTCCTGAGCGGGGAATCGAACCCACGATCTTTGAAACTAAAGGCTGAGGTTCTACCGCTCATACTATGGCTCAGCGGTAGGACCACGGGTTTGCTTTCACACGTCGTGGGTTCGATTCCCCCCTCAGGCACACTGACACTCAAGTCCAAAAGGCAACGTAAATAGGGTGCATCCGTATTTATTTTAACTGTAATGATTGAAATGATCCAACATATGAAGAACGCTATACAAAGAACAATTTTTGTTGTACATTAAAGGTGGATAACATTAATAATGAATCAATTTACGAAACATTCTATCAGCGAAGAAATGACTGAATTTATCCAACAGAGGAAAGGGCATAGTTCAAAAGGGGTTCAAAAGGTTTTAGCGAGCGTTAAGCGCACCCGGTCATCTGTCCGACGAACCCCTAATGCCCTATGTCTGCAGCACCCGGAATGGATGTATAGGATATCACCCGCTCTCCGAGTGCTGGGATCTAACAATGTCGAGGGCGCGCAGCGCCCGAGCCATTGTTGGATTCCAGCATGAGGAAAGCGGGCGATATCCTTCTTCTCACCCGTTTTGAAGCTATCAGTTCGACGTACATTGTTGAACGCGAGTGAGCGTGAGCTGAATACATTGTTGTGTATAGCCCGAAGAAAGTTTGTGTAGAATATTCGTTAAGACGCATTACTACACGCAAGGAAAAAAAGCAACGTTTAATTTTGAAAGCGGTTGCAATGTAGTAATTAACATGAATTCTTGCTCGATTTTTTTTGACGTTTGAGGTGGTGTTGTTTTCAAAAATTGTTCCATGTAATTAATTATATTCGGTTCCTGTATTCCTTTTTGTCATTTAATGAAATCAACGTTTGGAAAGCAGAAGTTACAACGTTGTGAATTGCTGAACGTTTTTTTTTATCTGTTATTATTTTTTTATTTGTTTCAGTAAATTTATTACATTTGTTTGTTTTCTTCCACTTTTCATTTAACGCAAACGGGGGCTGGGATCCACGTGGAGTGCTGGGATCAAGGATCAAGGAACAAAAGGATCCCAGCACTCCTCATCTTCGTTCATTGTCGCGATCCCATCGTGCCGTATTGTTGTAAGAGGACTGAGAGCTTCAAAACGGGTGAGAAGCCCAGGAGGTCACCCACCCAAATACCAATCGGGGCCTATGCTGTTTAAGTTCACAGTGGGGCAAAGTTCAACCACATGTACTACATAATAATATCGTTGAACACATGAAGACGACTCTAACAATCTAAGTATCTAACAATCACCTTAATCGCGTTTCATTCTTGGTACACGTGTCCGTGCACGTGTTATGTCTTAGCTAGGGTGCCTAACAATTTCGTCGAAATCGTTGATTGTTGAGGGGTAAAATTAAAGAATCCGTGTTTCAGCTAAACGCGTATTAGTTCATGGGCCAAGTGGCTAAAACTATGAATTTGGGATAATTTGGGGGTAGTAATTTTTCTTTACACTACAGTTTCATGGATGCATCAGGAACATAAAAGAGAATGATTGCCATCTCAAAGTGGTAGCTTTTAAAAATGGCGGCCATTTCAAGATGGCCACCATCAGCAATCAGAAAATTAGAATGGTTCTAATAGGACTTTTTAACTTCTTTTTTTATTCAGTTAAAGCTTATTTCTTAGCCGATAATTTCTTTTCACATGACTTTTTTTCATAGTTGTAACAGTTCGAAGCGGGAATCATCAAACATTTAGCGGTAACATTTTCATTTCCCACCCCACCCCCACGGCTATAAATAATGACCGGTACCCAAGATCCCCTGAATCAATAGAAAAAAATTAAATTGGAGCATGTTGATTTCAAATGTGGAAGCTCTTCTCCAATAATACCTCAAGTTGTTTAGGACAAAACTGAGGTAAAAAGTTTCGTCTTTCGACGCTCCATTATTTAAAAACTGGAGCATGTTTTTGTTTTAAGATGTGAAAGTTTTTTTTTACAATGATACTTCTAGGCCTATAGTTGTTTAAGATACAACTGAGAAAAAGATTTCATTACTTTTCACCTTTCGATAGTACATTTAAAAAAAAATTTCTGCCCCCGATCTGCTGCCTATGCTTGCACACAGGAGTCGTCGTCATTCATTATAGCCTAAAAGTCCAAAATGTAGAATTAAGTCAACCCTCAATCGTCAATGGCCAGCTGGCCTGTTTATATAATTCGAAACTGAACTCGGTTTAATTTAATTTGGAAAAAAATATCTAAAAAAAAATTTATTTAGTCACAATAAAATTTTTACGAAACCTACCATCCTAAAAAATGAATAAAAAAAATCAACAAAATTTGTTTGACAATTTGTTGCTTCAGTGTTCACTGGAGGCTAGAAACAGGCACTAAAATAGCATAAAATGCTTCAGCTTCCGGGGCTCCGACCCGGACCCCACTGGGGGAGCTTACAGCGCTCCCCTAGACCCCCTAGCTGAGGTTAGCGGACCCCCTCAAAAGTACTTTACTGGCAGCACTACTGGTATTATTTAAACCAGTTGGCAAAATCATAAGATGAATTGGCAAAATTGAGTCACTCCCCCCCCCCCCCCCAACCAAGTGCCCTTCGCTACGGCCCTGTACATGCAACCCAGTGCACAATTTTCCCTGTAAATACACTCTTGGCAGTAAGAATTGTGCCCCATCCCGATGGATGAAATCTGGCATGTGGGAATTGAGCAGTGGGTTTTAGTGAGTGGGAAGTGGGTTTAAGCGCACAACCCACACATAGTTAAATGGTTACTCCGATACAGGTAGATGAAAGTGCACAATTTTCCCTCATAATACACACTTGGCAGTAAGAAAGTACTGAAAGTACACACTTTTCCCTACAGAGACATTCTTGGCAGTAAAAAAGTGCTGAAAGTAGACACTTTTCCCTGTACAGAGACATTCTTGGCAGTAAAAAAGTGCTGAAAGTGCATAATATTACCTCTAAAGACACTCTTATCGGTAAATGTGTGCAGAAAGTGCATAATATTTCCTCTAAAGAGACATTCTGAGCAGTAAACATTGTAAAAAAAGCTGATCATTGCTATGTGAGAGAGTTGACCATCTACAAGTTCGAATCAGGGGGCGGAGCAATTTACCCATCATCCAGATCGTCAAAACATTCGCTCTCACATCCTCATCAAGATCAACAATGTTCAAATGTTTATCTCAACAAATCTGAACAGAGTAAAAAGGGGAATCCCCAGGGAATATCCCAATTTTAACCAATCAAGACAAAGTGAGAAGGGGGAATCCCCGGACCTTGGGCGATTTCACAGTCTCAGCCAATGAAAACACGGCAAAAGGGGAATCCCCAGGAAATTTCCCAGTTTCAGCCAATCAGCACAAAGTGAGAAGGGGAATCCCCGGGTCTCAGCGGTGCCTAAAAACTCCTTCATCCAGATCGTAAAAAGTGCGCTCTTCCACCCTCATCCAGATCGACGATGTTGAAAGGTTTGCGTCCCGTGGTGCGGGGGGGGGGGGGGGGGGGGGGCCCCACGACATTACCCTCGTCCAGTTCCTCAAAATGTGTTTTCCCACCATCGTCTAGATCGACAATTTTTAAAAGGTTCGAGTCCTATGTGTGTGCGTGTGCGTGGGGGTTTGCCAAAAACCACCTTCCCCAGATTGACACCAGATTGGGGGGGGGGACAAAAAAACCCTCATCCAGATCGATAAAATGTGATTTCCCACCCTCGTCCAGATTGATGATTTCCTGTGGTTCAGGGGGGGGGGGGTTGTGGTGAGGGGTCCCGTGGGATGGTGGCAAAAAAAACCTCATCCAGATCGATAAAATGCTCTCTCCCCCCACTTTCCGTTCGTCCGTTTCCGCTCCCGTTTCCATTCCGTTCCCGTTTTCGTGTCCGTTTCTGTGTCCGTTCATCCGTTCATCCGTTTTTCTGTTCCGTTCATCCGTTTCGTTCGTCTGTCCCGTTTTGTTTCATCCGTTTCGACTGTTTCGTCCGTTTAGTCCGTTTCGTTTTGTCCGTTTCGTACGTTTCATCCGTTTCGTCAGTTTCGTCCGTTTCGTCCGTTCTTTGGTTTCCGTCCGTGACCCAATATCATATTCTTTCCTACTGATGCTGCTGCTTTCTAGTCAGATTTTGTCTCGGGTGGGAAGGGAGTGGGGATCCTCATTAGATGGGCTGTATGTTTGTTGAATACCCAGGTCTGGAGAATTATACCGTGAAGATATTTATGTTAGGGCAATGGGTGACTGTGGCAGTGGTTCATGCTAAGAATCCGAGGTCTGTTGCCGAATGGGAGTTGTGGTTTGGGCAGATCACCCGCCCACTCATAGTGTATGGTGATTTCAACGCCCATCACTATGATTGGGGGTCAGTATGGGTGGATGCGCGTGGGTGCCGCTTGAGCGTGGTCATTTATCGGTGCGGCCTGCAGGTTATCCAGGACGTTACGCCGACGTTCTCGAGGTGGCAGCGTAATGCTGTTCAAGACTCCATTCTGGATTTTTTTTTTCTTTGCTCGCGGGGAGGTGATAAGCACTTTGGATTTTGTGTCTCAGATGATCAGAGGGGCAGTGACCACTTTCCAGTGGTCCTGCGGCCTCTGGCGGGACATGACATACGGAGTGCGCAGAAAAGATCACGACCACAAGGCTCTAATGGTATCTTAGGGGAACGGTTAGCAGCGAATTGTGTAGCAAGGAGGAATAGCAGTGCACAGAGCTGTAAGTCAGGGGTTTAAGGTCCAACCTAGCTGGTGGACCAAGCAGTGTTCGTGTGCGGACCGCGACTGCTGGCAGGTGTACCGGCAATGGAAAGGTACCCATGTGACGAGACCTGGCTTGAGTACCAGGAACGTCTAGGCAGTTGGCATACATTATTCGTAGAGAGCGTGATGTTTACCCTGATAGGATTTGTGGTAAAGTGTGTACAGCCACTCACCAAGCCATGGCAAATTGTGACCCGGGGTTCTGTGTGCGTTGCGCAGCAGTGGGTTTAAGACCCCCAAGGGCAACCAGTAGTAGTCCTGAAAGGGGAAGCTATGTCTGATGCCTTTTGTGATCGGTTCTCCAGTGTTTACGCCTTCCCCAGTGGCTTGTTGCCACCAGGGCCAGTTAAGAGTCCGGTGAATGGATCTCCTGCGGACATCTCATGGGACGTGTCGGAATTTTCATCTGCTCTTGCCAAGTACCATGATGGGAGTGCATTGGGCATTGATGGTGTTTCGTATGAGGAGTTGCGCAGTCTCAGCCCATCTGCGGTAAATGAGTGCGGTTCCCTCCTTCGGACCATCTTCAGTGAAGGCCGTTTCGGATGCATGGTTATTTACCATCATTACTCCAGTACACAAGCCAGGGTCAGTGCGATCCCAGGTCATCACTACAGGCCCATCTCGATGTTATCAAACTTGCGAAAAGCATATGAGCATATGCTAATTAAGCGACTTGAACACCATATGGAATATCATGGCCCGTTCAATTTGGGTATCGGGCGGGACGAAATGCCCAAGAGTGATGTTCCTGCTATCCGGGATCTATGAGTTGTGGGTTAAAGGTCTCACTGTAGTGGCTGTGTTCTTAGACATAAAGGTCGCGTATGACACAGTTGGTGTTGAGTAGGTACGGTGCAGTTTTATCAATATGGGTGTGGCTACAGGGCCGGTTAAGGCGATATGTGCTCTTCTTGGAGTGTGCTCATATGCTACGAAGGCAGGAGGCTTCTGGTCCACGACTGCAAGTTCTGGCAGGGGGCTCCCTCAAGGAAGCTGCCTTAGTCCTCTCCTGTTTGCCGTCCCAATTATTGGTGTTTTGCTAGAGATTGGGGCCTCTAATAATATCGTCTGCGGACATCTCGTGGTTCATGGGCATTGACCTGGAAGAGTGCTGTTGATGTGCAGAGAACGCTGTTGCACGTGTTTCAGCTTTGCTCGCCAATCGCGGTCTCCTCTTGGCTCCAGCCAAATGGAACTTGTTGTCTTTAGCCGGTCACGTGTTAGGCAAGGTAATCCACTGACAAGGCGTGTGGGCAGCACAGAGGTGGTACAGGTAGCTACTGTTCAGTACCTTGGAGTGGTATTAGATGAGAGATTGGACTGGGATCGCCATACAGCCTATATGAAGGAGAAAATAGTATCTCACGCTGCAATACTCAAGAGGCTCTCCAAAATGGAAAGGATGTGGTGAGTCAACCACTAGGGGTGTAGAGGACATTTGTACGTGCTGCACTAGACTATCACCAACCATTACTCTGTACTCAGTGGCACATACGGACGCTTCAAACTGTGGTGAATGAGTGTCTGCACATAGTCACGGGGTGCCTAGTGACGACATCAGTCCAGGCTCTCTGTATCGAGTCCTGTGAGCCCCACCCCCTGCATTTTCGGTCGGCTGAACTCCTTTGCTCACTTGGGATGCGAAATGTGAGCAGAGGCTCAAACGATCGTGTGGGAGATATCTGAGAGATTATTGTGCCCTACATCCAGCTGTGCTAGTGCATTGGGTTCCCTGGGGTATACAGCGGTGTGGCTCCAGAGGGTCTCCACCACTGCGCCACTGAGAGTGGCACGGACTGAGGCCCTTTACAATGGGCATGGGGCCCAGATCTTCTCAGGGTTTTTTTCTCGACGGGAGACTGACTGTGGAGTCTTTTGCGATGCTTCGTTCTACAGAGACACACTCACAGGAGGTGTTGGAGTGGCTATCCCAAACTTGAAAGCTTTTTATGCACGGAGACTCCAGTCGGTGGCATCCAGTACAATGTGCGAAATGTGCACCGTCTTTGTGGCACTGGATGTCGCGCTTGACTTGACCTGCCTTCGTTCACTGTTTACACAGATTCACTCGTGGTGCTGAGTGCGTTAAAGAGGGCTGTTGCATCTCTGGACTTTTACGACCCACTTCTGCATGAGATGAGTCTCAAGCTGGGTGTTGCGTCCCGGCGAGGGCCGGTTGGCTTGTCCTGGGTGAAGGGCCATGCGGGTGTAGCTAGCAATGTTCAAGCAGATGGACTGGCCAGAGAATCTGACCAGGACAAAGAGCGAGGCATCTCCCCAGTAACCCTCCCAGTGTCAAAACGGTCAGCACTCCGTGCCTGGTTCAAGGGAGAATGGAATAAAGATGGGCAGCACCCACCACTGGGCGCACTCTGCACAAGCTGCAGCCAAGTTGTCTCTGGTCGTCTCCTTTGTACCGCCTCCCATTGTGGGTTGGTCGAACGCTTTTCTGCTTCCGCACGGGTCATTCTCTCCTGGGTAAGCATCGACACAGAATGGGTTGGGCTGCGTCGGTGGCATGCCAGAGGTGTGGATTGCCTGAAACCCCAGAGCACATTCTCCTTGAGTGCAGGGCTCTTCAAAAGCTACGGCAGGGGATATCTGGTTTCATAAAGGGGGGTGCAGGATGCAGAGGGTCTGCTATCCCTTCAAGTGACCCCGAGTATGGGTGCTAGACTGCTAGCAGTAGCAGATTTTGTCAAGAAGGCTGGGATTAGAGTTTAGGAATGACCTCTCTGCGTTTCTCCGTGTTTCACTTGGTCCAGCATGCTTCCGGTTCTCTGTTTTACCTGGTTGACATTGTGAATGGATGTAAGTGGTTGACGGTACTTTACCCTTTGTAGTAGGGCGCAGAGCGTAAGGCTGAGGCCCTGGAAATAAATTCAAACTCAAATTTAGTGTTTGAGCGAAAGCTAGCATCTGCTTCTCTTACCCGAGACATTTAACCCATGTTTTCTGGTATTGAATACTAAATAATAATGTGACAGAAAGCTTTGGAAATTGTATAGATCGACAGGGTTTACCGAGTAGACAATAGAAAGTCCTGTTTCAGAGCTGTGCATAAAGGATTTCAATACGAAAAAGCCACCTCAACATAGTTGATTTCATGCTAGCTGCTACTACCACTACTACTACTACTACTTATTACTAGCTAATTCCACTCGGCTAAAATAATTTATGCGACAGATATGCTTGAAATTTGACGTTCAGTTTACGTTTGACTCCAGTTGGTGCCTTTCATGGTTTGACATTTGGGGATGTTTTAAATCCGAAGATTCTAATAATTTGTAATGCTATTTTCGTTAACATTGGGAACATGCCATCTGTTATCAAAATATGTGTCCTCCATACTCGAGCACAATGCAGACTCGGGTAACTTATTGTTTCCGTTTCACAATTAAATCGTAGGGATACATTGTAATTGTTACTTACCTAAAATAAATAAATAATATCATCGTCTACTAAACTGTTTATGGGGAAGAAAATCCGTGCAGGGTTGAATAAAAAAAAAAAAAAAAAAAAATAATCTAGATAAACCCAAACTAAACGAAACTAAATAAATCGTACTCAGTTCTTTTACAATCAAAAGAATCCCTTTACCATATTTCTTCTTCTCCCAAAATAATCTGGTAATGTTCAAAATTGAGCCGGTTCAGCCATACAAGCATTAATTGCTTCGGCTGACGTAAGGCTCGTCAAAAATTTATAAAAAAAAAAACGAATACAACGGCCACTTTATTGGAAATATAATTAATCAGCGACCATTAATTATAGCAAAGATACAATTTTCTTCAGGCCGTTCAAGAAATGATATACAATTATATTTTCATAAGGAGCTCACAATAATTCTTACACTAAAGCAAAACCATAAAACAACAAAAGGGGTGATATCATACCGAAACCCCATAAGGGTAAAGAGATCCATCAAGTTTGTGCCATATGAAGTAGTGATATCACAGCCAAAATGGCTGCCACCAAGTTTTCCTTCCCAACCTTGATCACTCAATCCTAAGTGACACCTCGGTGTTCTCAGTTAAGTTTGAGTGATCACGATTCGGACCACAAACTTGGTTGCAGCCATTTTTGCTCTTATATCACTACTTTCTATAGCAAAAACTTGATGGGTCCCTTTACCCTTATGGGGTTTCGGTATAATTATCCATACTTTGTCATATGGTGACTTCCTGTGTAAGTAGCTTATAATATATGTAATGAAAAACAAGCTCCTAAATAAACTACGCTCAGAGTTAAATGCCGCAACTTATGCAACATATCACTTGCAGCATGTTTTAGAATATGTCAGTGAAAAGAATACAAAAAAATTAATCTTGCATATTATTTTATTAAAATCTGTATTCATGGTGCAATGGACAGCGGGTTAATGCTCGTTGGGTCTTATACTCTTACAATCCACACAATCTGCCTGATGCTCTCAAAAGACTACCTCTTGTGTGGCTTGTTATGGTGATTCCTAATATTTGTATGGTTAAGAAATTCACAATTTTAAATCAATTGCTCCTCCTAACAATTTGTTCTCAATTCACCATTCACTGTTTTATTCACTATTCATGGCTTAATTGGTTTGGCTTCTTTTCCTGCCTGGATGTTTACACCTAGAGGGGGATGTGAGCACCCAATGAAAACTTAACCAAGTCACCTACCACTACCGTCGATGCAATACATACCTGCAGATGTAAAAACTTAATCCTACTGGCTCAACCCTCGCAACTTTCCGATTATCTCAAACACCACAAATTCAACCACCTGTAATACACTCAGGACGCAAACTCCAAGAAATAACCCTAAACTCCCCCCGATTTCAGACAGCAAAACCCCAAACGTGTGAGATCGTTGTTCAGTTACAATCTCGATAGTGTTATCTTGCATCAACACTTTGAAGTAAGTGTGTTCTTTTTGCGTTGTCTTAACAACATCCTGGTTGATGCTGAAGTACCACTCTTCACATGGTCGGTTGCAGTGACTGCAGAGATCATCTACATGATCGTAAACATGAAAAGTACTCTCGTAAGTTTGTTTGGCTTCACTGGGTGTGGAACAGAGATTAAGATGAGATGATTGTAAGTATGGCAGCCTGTAAAAAAAAAACGTGTTTAAATTGTTCTCATTATTGCTGATAACATGACAATACGACAATATTATGCAAACAATGAATAAAAAAAAACCAGATGACTGTTATGGATTACCGGAAAATTATTTGCCAGATGAAATTGATTGTAGGGTAAATTAATTCCCTCCTGAGAATCCATTCCGGGTGTTGCAAACATGGGGCTTTAGGGCTTCGTCGGGCAGATAACCGGGTGCGTCTAACGCTCGCTAAAACCCTTTGACCCTTTCCCTAACAACTGCTGACAAAATAAACAATCAGCTTGAAGCAAAAAAATGCTGAATTAAGTTAAATACTGTTACGCTGAATAACAATACTGTGAATGTTAATAAAAAAATCCAAACGATGTTAAATATGAATCAAATTCCGTAATAATCTGTACAGCCTATTTACGTAAATAGTAAAACAGTTAGCGGTTTTCATATTCGTTCACAATTGGTTTGATCCGGTTTGTATAGTCCCTACACGTTTTTCTCCCATTTTGTGAACATACACCCCTCTATTTCCCCTTCACCTGAACTCAGTCCGTCCTTGACTGCCTTTATATAAACTTCTTATCGTGATGATTTTCTTTTAGTGATGCTAACCAGTTCAATCTCCAGCAATGCTCAGTAACGCATACTTGGGTATACACTGATGATGACACCATATGGCGGTAATCTTTGAAAGCAGGTAATAATTTCATCCATATATTAGTAGCGTGCGAATGACATTACCTATATATTCTATTCTGGCTTCAAGTTCGTCGCAATTTCCATCATCCACGATAACACATCAATTGGCCAATGAGTTTGTCCTGTTGGCCGATTTATTTTTTATTTTCGCAGAAGGTTAATATATATGATAAAGATCTGTATTTGGGGATTGTTTAACATCTCTGCAAAGAGTGTAGCGCAGTGGTAACCCGGACCACTGCACTGTGACTGAGGTTGGTGCTAATAACCTAGCTGTTGCTGCGCCATTTATCCTCAATCCCCCTTGACTGCAAGTAAAAGAAAGGCATGAGTATGCATTACTGCATTAAGCCCTAACCAGACAAAAGGAATCATGAAGCGATGCAATGCGTTACAGCGTACCGACAACGTCAAAATCACTCGTAACGTAATTAGGTGAAGTAGAGTTTGTCGATCAGTGTTTATCTCTTTGGCGCACCATCCCGCTCGACGTCACGTCGGAATTCAGCCAATCTGGTCAAAGCTTTAGGTTTAATGGAAGTTGTTGCAGTCGATATTGTTGAAGTGGTTGGTATTTCCTGCTGATCTTTTGTATTTCAATTTTGTTGCAACAGCATCCTTAATGAATCCTGAGCCTTGATGTGCTATACACACTTTCCAAATGTTCTCCCCAGTCGTGGTTAGTAAACTATCCGGCTGGACCCATATCCGTATTCCAAGGGGTATACCATATATGGTCGCTGAAGTGACATTGCCAACTTTTGCCTAGATCGTAACAACCAATCAGCTCGGAGAAAGAACGTTGCCAACCTTCACAAGTACTATTCGATTTGTTCAGGCCGAACTGTATAGCAAAAAAACAATTCTGTTTTTGTGTGAACAAAACATATAGGCCGCTCTTTCTGTTTTATTTGATTTGATTTGGTTTATTTCTGTGGGCCTCGGCCTTCTGCCACGCGCCCAATTACAGAGAATAGTTTTACAATTAAAAACACAATTACTGCAAACAGGAGAATCACCAATGCGCAGCTCATTACGTCATACACACTACTTAGAAAAACCGAGTGGAACAAGGGGCAGGAGCAGGAGGAAGCAGCTTAGGTAGCTGGTCTAAACCTGGACATCGGAATCTTTAACAATGGCAGCCACGGCTCGTTCTCGAGCACAAAGCAGACGACGGTTTGACAGTAAGAGGGCGGCAAAATCCACAGCGTGAACTAAACTTCACCAAGCCCCACCTCTGCCCGCAGAGCGCTGGGCACTCTAGGAGAAAATGCTGCGGGGTCTGCGGAAGGCCACAGCTAGGGCACGCTGGAGAGGTTTGGTTTCACGGGGAACAATAATTTTGCTGTTCAGCAAGTTTTGGGGAACAATTTACCTTTTAGCAATAACATCTAGCAAACAATTGTTGCAAAGTAATTGTATGCGAGCAATTAACAGTAACCAAGCAACGCTTAGTAACAGTATACCATACGATTGTTAAAATATTAATTGTTGATGATAAAGAGATGTCCTCACCACATAGGGCATTAGGGCTTCATCGGGCAGATGACCGGGTGCGGTTAACGCTCGCTAAAACCCTTTGAACCCTTTTTTTTTGGTGTCCTCACCAGCAGCTATGTGTGTTAACTGTAAGCAACTAACAGCATATTTTGTCATGTTGAGGATAAATCCCAACGCAGCACAAATATTTCAAAAATTAGGGAAAATGTAAAGCAAACGTGCAGGGAAAAAGAAAAACTAAACGTTAAAGGATGAGTGTCCACCATTCAGAGAAAGAAAGATGCATCAATAATGCATGATACTATCTAGCTAGTGAATAGTGACGTTTTCCCCATGTTAAATCCCATAGACTATACTTTGTTCCACATTATGTTTTCAGAAAACTGACTGTATGACGTCACGTTTTCTACCACTACGAGTGCAAAAAATCCGTAAACACCCCATTCGCAAACTCTAATAGTAATTATGTTGAGTCTACAAGTGTGGTGTCCACATAATTTTTGCACTGTTAGTGCAAGGAAACGAGTCGTCATCCAGTCAGTTTTCTGAAAACATAATGTGGAACAAACTATAGGCTAGCGAAAAATTGGGAAGGCCTACACAGCTAAACGTTTACGCACAAAAGCATGGTGATCTGAGCATTGTCCTTCTGTTGGTTTTGGGCTTGCAGGGGTCAGGACAAATATGTGGGTAGGTTTTCTAATTCTCCAATCAAGCAATTTAAATTTCGTTTCTTTTCCATGTTGCAACCAAAGATTTCAAGCAATGATGCCTCGGACAATAAACCATAGTCCTTAGATTTATTGTGAAAGCCCGGACGGACTAAAAGCTGAAATGTAACGAAGGACAAAATAATCAGTCATTTACGTGGACCAGGATTGTGTAACAATAAGGGGATGCACGTTAGATGATGATTATGCAAGAATACGAACTTCCACGAGGAAACAGGATTTAAGTTAATAACTAAAAAATTAAATTCTTTGCAGTCTGATGTTTTAATAAGAGTGAACTTCATGAATTTCTGCGTGACAAAATGTGAAGGAAGAAAGCAAACAACAAAATTCTCATTAGCTGATATACCGACTAATTATTTATAAACATAAAATTCCTTAAGAAAAAAGGTAGAGATACGTGTAATACTAATTAAAGAATACTAAATTAATCACTTAAAATATATCATAATTGATAATGCAGTTGTACGTTTCTCGTATACCTGAATTATTGAACCTCAAAACTGTTGCATTCGTTGCTTGTTTGTGCAACTCATTACTCAAAATGAAATCCACGTAATCCACGTGAAAGCATTGTCGTGGAGCAACAGAGTTTCGGTTAGTGCTCCCTAAAATTCGAATTAGAATTTATTTCGGGGAGCCCGGACCCACAGTCATATGCTCCCTACAACATACATCATACAATATAAGTGTAAAATCCGTAAATGTAAAATCAAAACAAAACCACGTTGTCGCAATTAACGCACGCCCAAAACAATAAGTTTTTGAGTTTGAATTTAAATTTTATTTTAAAGGGCCTCGGTCTTTCGCCACGTGCCCTTTTACAGAAACTAAACATACACAACCTAAAATTACTTTACAACAAGGCAACACTAACAACAGAACAACAAAATGGGCCACTGGCCCCCGTCTATTAGCCACTAACCGGATTGTACTCGAACTGTTCACTTTGCACATATCACAATCCACGGTCCACATCACAACCATAAAGCCACCGTTGTGCAGAAAACATGCAGGTCTCCAGCAACCTAAAACATGACCTTTGTGGTTGCGCAGAAATTAGCTATCGCTCGGAACCTGCACTCAGTTACCCTGCCGGGTGCACCAGCCAACATCTGCTCTACCGTAGGGCATACCAGTAACCACTTTGCCAAGAGGCGCCTCTGCTGTACAAAGCGCGTACAATGGAAAAGGAAATGCGTCACGGAGCATTCGACCCGACACGTGTCACAAACGGGCGAGTCACCCCGGCCTAACAAATACCGGTGAGCACGGAGCCTGGAGTGGCCTGTTCGCAATCTGACAAGTGCGCGCACCATCCAGAATGGTGAATGTACCGCACTTCGGCTGGCTACTGAACCGAGCCTTGCAAGTCTGAGCCTAATGCCACTCATCCTCCCAGCACTGCAAAAACCAGCCCTGAAGGGCAGGACGCATAGCCTTGACTGACAGAACAAGCTCGACTGCTGAGTCCTGGCTATGAACAACTTCCTTTGCTAACCTATCTGTCTCTTCATTACCCTGTACTCCAGAGTGCCCCTTGACCCGTCCTTGTGCCACATTTCCTGTTTGCAATAATGCCCACAGCTTCCGGCCGATGGAAAACACCAGAGTATCACTAACATCTAGCGATGCGAAGGCTGATTTTAACATATTTAGAGTGGACAGCGAGTCCGTAACCACGGCAAATGACTGCAGCTCCAAGTCTTGGGCCACATCCAGGGCTATGGAAATTGCAACAAGTTTACAACAAGTCGTACTGCAGCACACTGCAGTAAAACGACACTTAAGGCAAACCGTAAGTGACGGGATTGCAATGCCTGCTGCCCCATCCCAGGACTCACACACAAAAGAGGTGTTCAGAACACATTACACTCTGTATATCTAGGAGCAAACAGCTCTAACAACTCTGGACACCAATCCCAAGGGCACATCAGGCTCGCTGTGCAGAAGCTACAGAAGGTCATAAACCCCGCCCTGCCATGCCGAGCGATTCTTTGACTCTATTGCTAGTGCACTGTAGTCTTGGAGAAGATTAGCAACTGGATCGGATTTGCCTTTACTGAGGTTCCTCATACACAGGACAGCCAACACTCGATTGCGTGCCAATGCAACGGTGGCTCTCCACACTCCACCCACAGGGACTGAACTGATAAGGCCACCCAGAGTCATCGCGTAAGCAATCGTTGACTGCGACCTGCAGAGACCTGATATGACGTAGTGTAGAACAGAGAAAAGGCAAGTGATAGTCCAAAACGAACCTGACAAACACTCTGTTCAGGAAACGAGAACACCACTCCGAACCAACTTGCTGCGGGCTCATGCCATCAGAATCGAATACCGTGCCCTTATTTTTCCCCACAATAGCCCAGTATGCACGGTCCAATCAAGTGACTGGTCCAAGACGACTCCAAATATTAGTGAAGACAAATAGTTCTATCTTCGCCGGGGTGAGCATTAGTCCGCAGTCCTACAGAAGTATCGCGATTCCGTCAAGTGCCACTTGGACGCAAGCCGAAACAAGGCAAATATCGTCTCCGACAAACAACATGGCAACTTCGTCAGCGTGGCATCTCATCAATCACAGCAATTACATCATTGATAGCCTCCACGAAAGGGTCGGACTGAGGCAATCACATCATGGATATCCACGGCAATCACATTGATAGCCACAGCAAAAAAAGGCATACTGAGGTAACTCCCCTGAGGGTGGGCCTGTCTGAACTTGTCCCGTTTGACCAGTAGCCATTAACCTTTGTTACGTACTGTTGCAGGCCCAATGAGGCCCAATCACTTCCACAAGCTTCTCTCCTACACCCATTCTCACCATGGATGCACGAACCCAATCAATACTGACGGTTAAAAATATAGCCATGACAGCATGTCGATGTGCCCATGCCTCTCTGATCCTGGATAACACGAATAAGATAGTGTCTTTAGCACTCCTGTTGGCTCTGTACCCGAGTTGTACTGGGGCAAGGCAATCAAAATGCTCTAAGCATCTGTTCGAAAATCTTCCGCATACTTGAAAGCAGATCACTCGGCCTATAATTTGCCAGGACCGACCTATCACTCTTGGTTTTATGCACCGGGACTAAGGCAGTGTGCATCCACGAAGATGGTACACCGCCGTCGTTCAACAACTGCAGGAATAGGCCCACAATCTCGTCTCTAGCACGCTGCAGGACACCTCTCAGACTTGCATACGAAATTCAATCTATCTTTACATTTGGATAGAGCAGCAGCGAATTTCTTCTTGTTCCAAGGCAGATATCAGCTCCAATTGCAACCTCACTCGAAAACTAGAGAGGCTGCTTCCTACTAAGCAGCAAGTAAACGTTGGCAAAGCATTCCATGAACGTGTCGGCCATGCGCTAACCATGTAGCACCACCCACTTGGTCGGCGAAGACTGTGGCTCATACACCAACGGTTGGGCGTACCTGCGATCCTGAGAATGCAATAGACACAACGTTTGAGCCAATGATCCAGAAGTAGACACCTGATTACACAGCCACTCATCGTAGTTACGTTTTTCCCTCTTGATAAGAAAAACAGACTCTGCTGCTATAGCCCTGTAGACAAGCCACAGTTCCTCAGGTGGCGCTCGCTTCCACCGCCTATAGGCTTTATGCCTATCTCGCACAGCAGTTGTACAGATTGAGGTTATCCACTTCGTAACTCGTTGGACACAGGGGAACATCTTCCCTGTATGACCTTTCTGGACATGCTGTGATATCCAATCTGAAAAAATACCGTCATCTACATCTGGTTTCCTGCGCACGCCTCAATGTTGGGCTTGCCAGTTGACAACAGGTTGCAGGACCACTGGAAAGTGGTCACTGCCGCGCTGATTGTCTGACACATAAACACAGAATTTATCAGCCAGCCTCGACGTGCACAGAAACATGTCTAGTACTGACTCTTGCAGGGCTCCACCATGCCATCTGGTGAACGATGGTGATCCGTCTTGTATGATGGCTAGATCGACCTCATCTACGGCCTTAGCTAACCTGTTACCTTTAGCGTCCGCTCTTAAGGAGCCCCAATGTAGTGATGAGCATTAAAATTCCCACCGATCGGACACGGGGATGGAAACTGTTGAAGCCAGGTTACCCATGCAATTCCGAAATGTTGGAGAACCAGTAACGTGGACGAACACCAACTCAATCCACTGCCCCAACAACCACACTCACAGAAAATGCGTCAATACCCAGATCTCGAACTTAGATTGGGGGACACCAAATACGGTACAGACCAGTTTATAAAAATCCGCACTCTGGATCCTGAGGAAACAAAATCCGCCTTAACCGAAGTGTTACTAAAGCCATGAAAATTCGTGACCTCCTGAACTCCCAGAATGTCAACATTGCTAAGAATTGTTTCCGACAATAGGTTTCTAACAATTTGTGATTAGAAATCCGAACAGATTTTCCTAAATTTTCGGCCCAATTTATACCAGATTTTCGATCTGAAAAACGTTGTACTTGGTCAGCATAAAAAAATTATCAAATTTTGTTCAGTAGTTTTGGCGTAATGTTATTAAAAAGAAACTTAGCCACTGTTTAAGGAGCCAAGCTTGCTACGCACACTCTGCTCCACTAAATATGCATACAGGTACAGCATCATAAATAAAATGATTAAAATTACAAAACTGAAATGAATAATGGTCAAATTAATATTTACAATTATTAAAGTATACAAATGGAGTTAATAAAACATTAATTATTAATATTATTATCGTTTACTAAGAAGCTAGTAGATTAGCTTATGATGCGAACTCCGTAACCCCTTCCCCTCTGCCCCGTAACAAATTTCAAGACTTATACAACATACGGGTTTATTTTGTTTCAACTTACTTCAGGAACAGAATTATCCAAACAATTTTTTTTTTAAATCTAGGTTTAATTAATTTTTTTTTAAATTTAAACTTTATGTACTATATTTGTTTTGTCGTTGTTATTTTGTTTATATCTGTTCTTGGAGTCACATCAATTTTTAGTGGTTGGAACAATGCATTTATTCGGTATGTTTTGGACAAAACACGCAAAACAGCAGCAATCCGTAACTAAAAACAATGCTATCGCAGCACAACCGATAGCCGGTTGTGATTGCGAGCGCCATCTGAAAACTATTTTGACGTAGATGAAGTTTTAGAATAAAAGTTTCCCAACCTTTACCCAAAGAACGCTGATCGAAAAACCATGGTACCAGTGAATTACGGTCCAACGTAATCCAACATAAATTAACCAAAACATATCCAAACATTTAATTCAATTGATTGTTTTATTAGGACCAATTGGGGTAAATTTGATATTTTTTAATACGTGATACTGGTTTCGAGTTGGACTAAAGGGTGTCTCATGATTACTGTTAGGCTGAGAACAAAGACAAGACCGGAAACCGACTTGAGAGATGTCTGTTGAATTGAGTAATTGTACTATGAGTACTGCACTGGATTAGATGCAGGATGCATGGTCCAGGACCAATTTTCTAAGTAAACAAAATCAAATCAAGAATGTGTAGAGGAGGGACCTTTGATGTCCCTGTCGTGGTTCAGACTATTGTTACTGATTCTTACATTTCCTTGGCTGTTGATTTTGTTGGACCAATTGGATGAAGCCACACAAAGCTGGGCCAACAAATGAATGCGTTCTTTACTTCTTATCAAATGCAAGTCGGATCACTCCAAGCATTTGAATTAAACAGGACCGAATGCCGGCATCTGTATTTACTTAACGTTTGAATTGTATAAGACTGCATTAAGTTACCCAAAGCCAATCGACAATGCGACTGAAAATACACAACATTTCTTTTATGATGTCAACAGATGGACAGTACCATCACAAGCGGGCATCGCGCAAGTACCCCATTGTACTGGTTTGGAAGCAATTATCAAAGATGGAGCGACTAGAGAAGATGGTTCATTAGCAGATCTGGACTATTCGTTTAGCGACCAAAAATGTTCCCGCCAAAGTGACCGAATAGCCACACCAGAAGGCAGCACAGGTTCTCGTAGGAGGCGAACTTGAAATAAAAAAAAGGTGGCATCGTTACTATGGTAACCACCGTTACAGCGACAATACCTTCGGAAATTGACGAAATACTCGTGCGTGGGCAACATCCGAAGTTGAACTTATTCTGTGTTCGATTCAAACCGTATTCAGTTTGTTAGACGAAACGTGAACCACGGAAAAACCTTAACCCTACGTGGACACTCAGATCGCTTCTTTAAACGCACAAAAAAACGTTATACTTAGCATTACTCGTAACTACAACTCGTTTTAAAATTGATTGTTGGACTAAAAAAAAGTAAACCTTGATCAGACAGTTCTGATTTATCTTAAAATTATTTTAATGTCGTAATCTGGCATATCATAGTGATTGTTAAGCGATTAATTTGTATTCTTATTGTGATCAATTTGAGTTAGTTATGCTAAATAGCTCGATCCCCATGATGCTTTTCGTTTCCTGGTGCAGGTGGTAAACGTCACTTCCTGCAGCATGGTCGTCTCCGTGTGTTTCTTGTAAGATGGACGTCTCCTTCTCGCAACATGGCCGACTCCTTCGTTTAATACTTGGCTTGGGCCGGAAGTAAGTTAGTTAGGAGAAACTTGGGCTCTTGGTGTTTCTTGTCCTACCATATATCATTCTTCTTTGGCAATTATGTCGCCAGCACAGTATCTTAGGTAATCTTGGTCGTGCAAACTTTGCGACCGGAAATAGCTGTGCTAAAAGCTTTGACGCGGTGCACTGAGTGGACCAACCCAACAGGCTAACGTTCCTGGTAGAGACAGTGCTCTTCGAAATGAGTTTCTTATAATAGAAGTTGCAATCCCCTGCTGACGGCTAGTGGTAACAGGTGAATCCACGGAGAATTGATCCTTTTTACGGTTATATTTCATAACCAACTTCCATATTCTATTTGCCGTCAAGATGAGGCCGTTATTTTTGTGTACCGATGGCCAACCCTTTCCTTAAAAAATGTAATACCTGCAGCATTCAGCAGATTAATGCAAAGACGAAAATAGAAATTAAAAAAAATGCCCGCATTTGCAATAATTTTCTTAACCACTCACCTGCAAGTCGAATTGTCCAGAATGGCCTTTTCAACGCAATTTGTTTTGCATTCCCTGGCTTCAGCTGGAGGACTACACGGATGGTTAGGCAAATTACTTCGGATATGCTGTTGAAAAGAATATATAGTCATTAATAAAAACAGAACTTGTAAATGTAAAAATACTTATGCTGCAGCTCTCGATTCGTATTCCACTACATGTTACAATCAAGGGCTTACTGACATTGGAACTTTTGGACATTTGCCCACCCCCTCCTTTTCCCTTTTTTCCTCTTTTTTTGCAGTTTTTGCCTGTTTTTTTGGACTTTTTTGACCTGTATAGGTAGATACAATCATGAAGAAAAACCATTAAAAAATAAACGAAAACTCTTCAACCCTTAAGTACCACAATAATTGTATATCTGCTGCCTATCTGTCTCTAAAATTAGATAAAGTAACAGCCAGTATCGTGCGCAAATACTACACTACGTTTCGAGAGGACAACCTCCCGTCTTCAGGTTAAAATAAACACTAAAACATTTTTAAAATTCATGGCAGTATCTGCCGAGTCACCAAGTCTATAAAAACAAACCATTCAGGCATAGTCAAGGCCTAAAACTTTAAAATTTTAAAAATTATTTAACATGCTGTAATAATTGGTATGTTAAATATTTTAAAAATTTTAAAGTTTTAGGCCTTGACCATGCCTGAATGGTTTGTTTTTATAGACTTGGTGACTCGGCAGATACTGTCATGAATTTTTAAAATGTTTTAGTGTTTATTTTAACCTGAAGACGGGAGGTTGTCCTCTCGAAACGTATAGTGTTGAAACGTAAAAGTGCTGAAACTTCTCAAGCCTATCTGTCTCCACAAAAGTAGAGCTAATCTGGACGGGACTCGAACTTGCAAATTGAAGGGGCTCTTTAAGTTTGGCACAAACCTCTACCAACTCAGCCACGGCTAAGTCTGCTTGTTAAGGGAACCTAGTATTGTTGTCGTTTCTCCATTGTTTCCCACCTCATGCATAGTTTGGACGGATGTCATCTAAGAGGACTACGGGTCGCAGCCCCAATAAAACATTCATTCATTCATTCATAGTTTGGACTCTTGTTTTTAATACTTAAACTTGTGTACGACTAGTTGAGCTCATCTGTGACATTTAAAGGGTTAAACAAATGGTCCTCCAGAAATGTGTTCAATTGCTCGTTTACTACAAGTGCCCCCCCCCCCAGCCCTTTGTGGCAGTTTGCATACGCCCCGGGTGACAAGATCAACTGGAAAAGAAGACATATTTAGCTTCCAGCTCCAGTCCAGTTAATTCATTGTCTCCAGAATATAATTTAGTCTGGCAGCCGGCACAAATACCCAGAAGAATAGTCTGCACAAAATGTTTTTGCACAGAGATGTTCTACAATATCTTCATACTTCAAAACATAATGATGTGCCACCTTGGCACCCTTGGGGAATTCAAGGTGGCTTCCAAAAATGGCGACGAAAAACGGCTTTTAGCTTCTAGCGTCTAAACCGTTCATCCAATTGAAAATTAACGGTTACCAATTATGTTTAGAATAAAATTTCCTTCAAAAAAGGTTCTATTCATATTTTTGGTAAGATTAATCCTTCTTGCCGAAATTCGTTATATAACACATGTTACATATACAATTCCTGATTTTAAACAACTGCAGTACCCGTTCTATTCGGATAAATTGACGTGATTAGGCTTACACGAAAGATGAATATGTATGTTTTCCAACAAGGGTAATTAAAACGATTTATATTAATTAGGAGCTAAGCTGCGGCAGTTTACCTACGATGTAGCACCGTGCTTTTCGCTCTATTTTACCACAAGTTCCATCTTTGAACTGTTGCATCCCCCTATCTAATTTTGATAAATGGCCGTGATTAGGCTTCGATGAAAGATGAAGACATATATTTTTCAACAAGGATAATTAAAACGATTTATATTAATTAGAAGCTAAGCTGCGGCAGTTTAAAGATGGAACTTGTGGTAAAATAGTGCAAAATGTACAGCGTTACGGTGTAGAAAAACTTTAGTAGCTTACCTCCTAAATGATATAGATCGTTTTAATTACCCTTGTTGGAATTCGTCTAAGCCTAATCACGTCGATTTATCCGAATTAGAACGGGTGGTGCAACAGTTTAAATTTGGAACTTGTGATAAAATAGAAAGAAAGCACAATGCTACAACGTATGTAAACTGCCGTAACTTAGCTTCTAATTAATATAAATCGTTTTAATTACCGTTGTTGGAAATTATACATCTTCATCTTTCATCTAAGTCTAATCACGTCTATTTATCCGACTCAGAACGGGTACAGCTGCTGTTTAAAGATGCAACTTGTGGTAAATTAGAGCGGAAAGCACAGCACTACAACATAGGTAAACTGCTGAGTAATATAAATCGTATTAATTATCCTTGTTGAAAAAAATATATCTTTATCTTTCATCTAAGCCTAATCACGTCCATTTATCCAAATTAGAACGGGTGGTGCAGCAGTTTAACCCTTTGTTTACCATTGGTACTTTCGGTTTGTTCAGAATTTTGTTTTTTTGTTTTGTGGCTGTATTAGGCACTTAAAGACCCCCCCTCCCCCCAAAAAAAAAATACAGCATGTCTACATAAATGTAGACATTGGGCATATGAGGATGTCCATAAACCACTCCACTCTGTCTACGAAAGCCCAGACTGAAAACATACACATCACTCTTTCAGAAGGATAACAAAGCCGAAGAACAAACCTCTTGCAGATAGCACCATGACAAATCGTCAGCCTGCTCATTCCCACATGAGTCAGAATGACCCCAGACCGGAGCTAAAATGATACTGGACCCCACC
Source organism: Lithobius niger (assembly GCA_023313725.1). Classification (NCBI taxonomy): domain Eukaryota; kingdom Metazoa; phylum Arthropoda; class Chilopoda; order Lithobiomorpha; family Lithobiidae; genus Lithobius; species Lithobius niger. The sequence continues at coordinate 2,572 of JAHWFP010167775.1, read as the reverse complement.
AATGTGTTCGGTACAGTTTCAACCCAATTTCTATCACTATTGGGTGAGACGGAGAATTACCCAACAGCGAATTCTTAAGAAAATACAAGGCAGACCTTGAGTTAGATTTGACCACAAAAGAGGACAAGTCCGAGTCCATCCTGTGATCAACAGCTATCAAAATAGCCACAAGCTTCGTCAGCATAACATTTGGTATCGACAAAAGATGAAATGCATATGGACGCTTGAGCATAGGCACCCAAATTCCAATGCCACAGTGTGAAAAGTTTTGAAACGATGCATCACAGGAAATCTTGTCCAAGTCTGATGCTCCAGTAAATGATGCGCAATGAATTCTACTTACACACTTCACTAATCTCCACAGCCCAACAAGTGAGAGCAGCTCGACCCAAAATACCCAAAGATGCAAGAAAATAATCTGGTAGGATTACATAGCTTGAAATGATGCGGGCAGCGGGATCTTCAGAACCGTGACACAATTCCCGATTCTCATTGCTAACGTTTGATATTTGAACCTGTGACACAGAGGCATGACGCAAGGCTGCAATGGGTGTAGACCTGTCACACTCGTAATTACGCACAGACAAGAATTCGGCAGCACTTGTATGGAACACATCTCCAGTAGAACCCAAAACTGGGAGGTGATAATCAACACAAGCAAGAACATAAGGTTTGTATACACTCCGTAGTAAAAATCTGTTTGCACCCCAATCAACCTCTGAATGGCAGAGCAAAATGCACAATGCACTGGAGAAACGAGTGCAAAGAGCAACTTCACTATTGTTCCACACTAATTGATCATCAAATGAAAATCCCAAGTACTGGACCTCTTATAATTCTCTTTCAACACACGTCCGTAGTCGTAGACAAAGAATAAAAGCCACCCATCCTAGTTAATAACCCCCGTCAAGAAAAAAAACTGAAGAACATGCACCACTTCTTTGCCCATCCTACATGCTGCAAGCGATGACCATGAAAAACGAAGCCTATAGGCTCCTGGTCGTAGGTATTACCAACAATGGCCAGATAAACAGCCAAAACAAGAGAATCAGCTTCCCACACCTCACGCATCTCGGATCCAAGCAAGGTCACCACATCCTGCACACACCTGTTTCCAAAATCCCAATTGTGCAGCGTGCAGAGTATAGGAGAGTAATAGGCCTATAACCCCCCCAGACACATGACCTATTTCGGTCTGCCTTCAGGACCAATGTCAAGACTGTAATCTTCCAGGTTCTTGGCGCAAAACCAAGAAACCACACCACATTAAAAACCTACAAAAGACCACGAAGCACCTAACTGGAAGCCTTATGCACGAAACTGTAATGAATACCATCGAATCCAGGTGAACTATCACCACACCTATCGAGATCAGCTTTCATTAGTTCCAGACAATATGCCTAATCAATTGAAATCCTTCCTGAACTACATACTCTCGCAGTGGACCCGAAACTGGGCTTTCATAGACTGTTTTCAAAAAGGAAATGGCATTGCAGACACTATCGCTGACCCACTCAACACAGTAACACCATCATCCCTCAGCCAAGAGGGAGCTCAACGCACAGGGACTGAGGACAAAAATCTCCAGGCATCAGATGCCGACTTAAGCCTAGTAAGTTTCAAACAGACGCTTAGCACTACGCAGAATCTCCTTAGCCTGCACCATTGTAGATGATAACACTACCACCGAGCCAGCACAGGTTTTCATTGAAATCGCCAGAGTTCCTTTCTAAGCTGATAAACCGCCTTTTGACACTCATCAGTCCACCAAAAGACTTGAATGCCAACCTACATCCACATTTTTTCTTAGGCAAGGTCTTGAGAAAATAAGTTTCATCAGCGTTGCATGTTAAGGGATTCGCTGCTTAGGTTTGATGATATACTGTTTATTCTTATGCAACAATGCCAATCAGCAAACGCCAGACGGAAAGCGTAAGCAAATGCTAACAAGGCTGGTGAGCCAACAATTTACCTGCACGTGAAAAGGAAGCATTATCCTTATTACGAATCGATTTGTATAATGATTGCACGTCATTCTCCCGTGTTAAAGATAAAGTGTCCGTTGCCTATTTGGCTTGCTGTCTTAGATTACAAATAAAGGACAAAGCCGCCAAAAGAGAGCTGCGGAGAAAACAACTTCCAAAGGAAAGACTTGCTCATTCAGTGCGTTTGCAAAGATATAGAAAACCAAATTGGTATGTCAAAGTATCACGAATTAGAAAACAAAAACGAACTCGTTTGATGTTTAAGGTAAGGTTTAACTGAACCGAAGTCAAAACAGCAAAGGAACACAAATAAACTTTACTGTAAGGTTTCGTATACCGCAGTGTTTCTATGCTGTTTAGTCCACGTGAAACCTTACTGCTGTATTCAACCATTAGACACGTAAATAAAATTAAAACCATATCCCAACATTCAAAATTATTGTAAGATTAATATAGTGCTGCACACTCGACTATTTTCAGGGGCTAAATATTTCAGCATTATTCAAGTCAAGTCGTCTCCTTTCCGTTCATCCTATTGATACATACACCACTTTTCAAGATTTCATATTGGAGACTTCAGGTCTGTG
>JAHWFP010167774.1:33262-57495 GCA_023313725.1 Lithobius niger | reverse complement strand
TCATAATTGTCACACTCCAGAAAAATAAAAATACTTATTGTTTGTTTCGTAACGTACAATGACCGTACGCAACATAATCCAATCCTGTACAATCAATGAACCTTTTCGTGTCGGTGACAGATACAGCCAATTTATTTTGAACAATGCTGTAAACTTCGTGGAGATAGGACCTGATACTAGACTGCTCAAAACTGAAATACTCATGATCACGTAGACATCTATTGTAATGATCACGTGTAACAGTACCCTGTAACACAGATTTCTGCACCCCCTTCCCCACTTTCTTGTCACTATTGTTACAAGTATAACAATACATCTTACTTTTCAAACCAATGAACGACTCGATGGGCAACGAATTGCACTCGTCCTTGATAACTCCAGGTTTAGCCTTGTTATCCATACAATACAATGGATGACTAGTTGGGTATGAGCTAGTGTCAAAAAAGATGCAAAGATTGACCCATGTCAGCGTACACATCTTCAGTTTTGATTTCGTAAAAAAAAAATATCTTCCCAACACTTCCCAACAATATACAATTCTTACCGTACCTTTCCAACATGTAGTCGTAGTGGTGGGAGTACATGACTAATTCACTCAACTCCAAAACTGTACAGCCTAAAAAAACAGATTTATTCAAAGTCACAGCTTGTTTACGCATTTTGAAAAGCATCAAATTATCGTTCAAAACATCGAAATACTCGACCATAGGCTTGCTCATCAATTTGAGACACGTTTTCACGCTAGTACTTAGTGTCACATTTATGTGCCGCCGTACGTTCTCAATAGCCTTACCAAAGATAGAATTATTTGCCAATTTGTAGAAAGACCGCTCAAATACAGTCTTTGCCTCTTTTCGTTTCATGCTGTTAAAAGAGATGTATGGGGCCAACCACGCTTTCTCGGTGAATTTAATGCCAGAATGAATTTTAGTGACTTTAAGCCCCTTTGAAACGTAATACATCAAATTCTTGTAATAGCAAATGTACTCCTTACGTTCCATCAAATGAGGTACTAATTTTCGACCCGGAACGTAAGGACCTTGTTTAGCAGCTTGTTCCTTGTTAAAAGGAGACAACATATCTTCAGTTATCGAGATATGTTCCGGAGCCAAAGGGTAGTCACTGTGAGAATCGTGTAAATCATCCAGATATTCGAGATCAACTTCAAGTATGCAAGGAGGCAAAGAAGTCAAATCGAGCGAAGCGAACTCCCGTTCTGTAAGCCATACAAAATGTGAATAAGGTAACGGCATGCTCAAACAAAAACCGTACAAATTATTAGCATCTATGTACATAAGGTAACTGCGTTCAACATCGGGATCATAATTTGATACCAAAGGATTATTAGCACGGGCGCACCATTTAGAGATTATACTGACACCACCTCGTATGGCTGCAGTAAAATAATTGTACATTGTAACATCCGTCAACAACTCCAATCGCTCACCAGTCATTTTAAGCGCCGCTGTCCAACTCAGACCAGGGAGGGTGTAAAAATGACAAGGATCTAAATTGTACTGTTTCAAACTAAGAGTCCTAAACTGTTCAAACACGTCAGCCAAAAGGGCAGTATCAGCCAAAACGTACATGTCGTGGTACTGACCTAGTGTCTGACAATTTGTTTCTCTCCAAACCGTATTAGCGTACGAATACGCATCGTCACTAATGTGAGTATTAGTTAAATCGGAATAAAAGGCTTCCTTAGGAGGCAGCCGAGTCTCATTAAATCTTGAAAACGAATCACAATACGTTTAAGGATAAACACCCTTCCTGGTTAACAAAGCGTGAGTATCTGGAAAGATTTTCCTCATGATAGGAAAATCAGTTAAGGTACCAACCAAAGTGCTCAACGAAGCGGACAAGAACTGAAAACTGTCTAAAAATCTATAATTTCCAACTTGTATCGAGGTGAACCTTTCAGTATTTTGCGGAATGACGGAAATGTTCTTATCTTTAAAATAAGATAGGCTTTTTACTACCAGATGTCCATCATATGACTTTAAACAGTGACAGAAAATTGGCAGAAAATCTTTAAACCTGTACTGTAAATTACATGAATTGTGAGCCGCACCTCTATATTTACCACTCAAATGACAATGGTCCCGTACACTGATGTCACCAACACCGAACAAGTTACCACAAATATGACAATGGGTTGCACTAGCATAGGTCCAACAACCAAGCATGATCGGGTACCAAAGCACGCATTCCCCCTTTAATGACTTTGATCTCTTCATGAACTATTTCTAAATGAGAAAAAAAATCTTCCATGCAATTTTCACCTCGAAACACCCGATGTGCGAAAACGCTACCATCGTGGGCAACAACAACGTAAGCGTAACCACTCGGTTGGTGTAAACTCGTTCTGTGAGTATACGAGGACGAAGGATCCGGCTTACACGAACTTATTTTAGACAGTACCGACTCAAAATCGAGGTACATCACGTACGGAACTGGCAATTGCTGGTCGTACCTCGTAAACTCCATGAACGGTTTCTCAGTAGGCATCTTAATTTGTTGAGGAGCAAAAGTCCTGCACAAACTAAGATGGTCAACCAAAGCGGTATTGGAACGGAAGTACGAGAAACAATAGTGACGTACATATTTCTGATCGTTTGTATGCACCAATCTATTGAAATGTTTAATCCAACAATAATGATTACCGTTAACAAAAAATAGTTTGACTTCCCGACAATTGGTTCGTTTGCTCAAATAAATGGGAAAAACATTTTTGTTCTCGTACCCATACAACAAAATACACAAGTTATTGAGAGATTCAAATTTTGCAATGTCACTTACAGGTGTAGGAAAGGAAAGCCCACTCAAATCTAACCAAGACATGTATTTACGATAATGGATTACTCTATTGATGTGATCATTCGCAGGATACAAACCAGCCAGGACACTGTACACGAAACACTTATTGTCATCGCATAAAACGTTCACTACCGCACGCTTATCTTGCAAAAAATTGTCAAGTCTTACATTTCCACACCCACCGCTTAAAGGGACGAACCTACCAACGTGAATGTCACAACCGTCAATCCTAAAAACCCCCACCCTGACCCATGCTTCTGAAAAGAGTCTAATTGATAGAATTTTATCAATCGCACTGAGCAATCCATCATCAATAAATTCAGAAGACAACAATAATGATGAGCAGCACTGCACAAATAGATGGGCATGCGTTCAGTTTCCCCATCAAACCGTAGTTTTTCTAAAACGACGCTGATGCAGAGTAGAAATTTAAACTGACCCATCTGTCCGAGTAGAGAAGAGAACAAAGTCAAAAGGTGACGTCTCACATTCTCCAAATAGTCATGAACGTCACGTGTATCGCTGGATAACGTGTACATATACCGTTTGAAGTACGATCTAAACGCAGACGCCTCTTCCCTGAACACTGGTGGTTCCGGCGGACGGGTGGTGTGAGCCTCGATGCTGTGATGAAGGAACACATCGTGCGTCGAAAATGTGTGCCGACAGACGGGGCATGTGACGAGGTGCAGCCTGGAGTGACGTCTCAGGTTGATGTCATTTGCGAAGGACCGATGACACATGTTGCATACTGCACAAGTTAATGGGTTCATGTTGTGGTGACCCATGACCAGAGGAAATCCCCCCCGAATGATGGACAGCTAGGAGACCTCTTTTGTGAATGACTGGCAGCCAGGTAAATGGCCTTGGCTGGCTCTTTTATAGACTTAGCTTACAGTACCAGCATGCACTCTGATCCCAGAGTGCATCATACATACTTAACATGCAAAGGTAGCCATCTAGTGGTAAGTAAGCAAGGATACAACATTAGTGGCTAAGGCCACTTGAGATAACTCAATAAAGGTGCTATCCAATACACCACAACACACATCACAAACGTGATTATGGTCGTGGAAAGCCCTCGTGTGACGTGCCAGGAGCACCCTCGTCCCGTACGTCCGTCCGCACTGCCCACACGTGAACATCAGTACACCTGGAGAACATAAAAAAAAACACACAATAAATAAAAATTTTACAAATTTATTTAACATAAAAATAAACAATTACACTACGAGATTATTAACATAATCGTAAACAAATCGTTCTACATCAGGTTTAACACTTAAAAAATCAACTATCTGAAGAGGGGAAGCCCCTTCGCAACGTTTCAAGATGTAATAAATACAAAAATGACCACAAGTTTTCGTAATAAAATCTTGAAGTTTCACAGCATTGTACCACCACTTATCTCCATTACACCTCTTTTTTAAATGTTCCAGCAAAGTACTCGTAAGAGGTAACAGTCCGAAGCTATCAAAAAATTTACAATCATCCAAAACCACCCAATGACTGCCAGGTTTGTCACACTTGTCAAGATTAATTACTGACCAGCCCCTCCCATTTGGAATATGGTTGGAGGGGGACACACCTAGAAAATCACTACACAAATGGACGCAAGATATCGTCTATTTCTCTCATATTCATTCTGTAGAAAGTACGTTGCGCTTTTCGTCAATTTCCAACAAAGCTTCTTTTTCACCCAAAAACACAACGGTAACGTTTTGAGCCAAGTCTTCAGAGAATTTCAAGTCTACACGGACAATACCATTGTTAACTAAAGACACGTGAGTAGGATCATTTGAATTAGAATCTGCGGTTAAATCAAAACAGAATAATGTCTTCCCACTCGACTTGTAATCTGCTTAAGAAATAGCCACACCAGTATTGTGGTAGTGTATTCCCAGTCCGTCGTACAGCGACATGTAAGCTTGCACATATTTATTATTAGTGAAATCACAAGTCAGAGGTTTTGAATTGTGAGTTATACCATCGACGGACAACGCCAATGAAGTTAAATTAAAATGTTCGAAGAAAAATGGGTCATTGGCATAAACGCCATTAAAAGCTGCGTGTTTGACTAATCCTATAGTTACTCGGCTGGGAACGTCACCGTTAAAAATATTGTCAATCGTTGCACTTCGCGTGCCTTGCAGCAAAGTGTGACTCTTGAAATCAGTTTTTCTGTAAGGATATTTCGCCGACGAAACTGTACTGAGCGTTCTAGCATAAGCTATTAAGATGGTGGGGGATGGGGTCACCTTTCGTACGTAGAGCGCAGCATCCAAGGGAACTATGATGGGTGTGAGAGCTGCAGTCACTCCATCGGCATTTAAGTACATGCAGAATTCTGCACGTTGAGGCACGAACCGAAATTTAAGTTCAGTATTATTTAGCATAAGTCGCGACTGGTTCACCAAATCGTGGCTGACTCGTCCTATGAGATCAATTTCAGCCCCTCGCGCAGCTCTAGCTTGACGAGTTGTATAGGGCGTGAAGAGCGAGGATTCCAACTGAGTTTTTTTCGCTTCATCACCATAACTTAAGATGGTTTTCATGAACGCCTTGTACCCGTAATGGTCGTTGGTACCAGTAGCCAATTTACCGTTCAAGCTGATGTCGACTTGAGAAAACATGGCATGTAACAGTAAATCGACGGGTCCCATCAGTAGACTTTCAGCAGCTGTATAAGCAGACCCATCGCCGGATTTGAGAACTTTAACTCGCATGTAAATTAACGTGTTCGAGATATCGATGTAATCGTCGGAAGGTGGAACCAGGAAATCGATCACTTGATTAGCACCTATAGTTGCCACTGGTCGATACTCCACCATCTTAGTTTTCTGGACCGGTAACTGAAGTGGGCTGACACTGAACAAATCTAAATTGTTCAGCAAACACTCGCAGGAATTTGGGTGAAGGTACGCCAAGTTGACCCACCGGACGTAAAATGACACTGAAGGGAGAAGGGTAGGCACTTATATAGGCAGGTTTAATCGAGGACGGTTTTAGGCTTTGACGCTTTCTTTCTTCGTTTTTTGCAACATTTAGTTCTAGTTTTAGATGCTTTTCTTTTCCGTTTACGACCACTGCCACGTTGTTACAATCTTCTTCCAACTTCGCTCATGACATCGCGACCAGCTTCCGTAAATCTGTCACGCGAAGCATCCTTAAACGACTTGCCTCCCAACACGTCAGAGCCTATACCGACGCCAGTAGAAAGAGCCGTTCGTCCCAAAAAACTGCCTATCCCCTTCAAAAAGGGCATAGCCATTCTGCCCAAGCTAGGTAAAATTGAACCAAGGCCTTTCTGGTTTGAGATCCGTGACGTCCATAATATACGGGTATCCCTCCCCCCGCCTGCTCTTGATAGTACTGAGTGTAAGGACACGTTCCTCTCATGATGTACAAATGACGTATGTGAGGGAGGGGGGAGCGCTAGCTTACTTATAGTCTACCAAAGGCCGTCTTTTACGAAGATGCAACACCACAACAGTCCTTCCATAATCGCCAAATTCTATAGGCCTACCCGCATCATCGGCCAGCAAAATTTCAATAAATTGAAATGACTCTTTTTGAATAGGAAAATAATACAATCTGTTAAATTCGAGGCTGCAAACTTCCCCCGGTTGACCACGAACCGGCACGATCCTCAATAAAGGCACTTTGTAGTCACCCACGTGATTAGCTTGGATAAGATCGGTATAGACGTAGATGCTGTCCACTGGAGTATTAGTAGTTTCCAATACGGGCACTAAAGTTTCAACGGAGTGCTCCACGACATCTGGTAACATTTCAAATTTTTGAAAGTCGAAACGAGAAGCTAATTTAGGGCCTAAATAAAGCCTGACGTAACTTTCTTCACCTTCGTAATTACGTATATTAAAAGTGTGAGTGCTTTCGTCGTACAAGATGCGCGGGTCCTCGGAAGTTTTCATGTGGTCACCATCCGGCAATTCCTTCTTAAGGTCTTGAATGTCGAAATTAATACGATTCATCAATTCTTTGTAACTCGAGTACCGTTTAGTTCCTTTAGTAGAAGGCAAAATAGCCGTACTCTCAATAGGAGTTAAATGGCCTCCTTCCAGCAATCTCTCCTTCCTTCCTTCCCTCTCCTATTGTACTTCAGCTTTAATTGAACGAATGGTTTAGTTTTTTTACACGAACATATTTCGTAGACGTGTTAGAACATGACTCAAGGGCAACTAGGTGATATGGAACTGGTTTTTTGCACACGTAAACAAGTTTTCTTTCGGTCTGCTCAGTTATGCATGATGAAATAAGTTTTGCTTCGGTTTTTACGATCTTTTTATGGTTCAATTTGACAACGTTTAAAGGAAAGGTTGATCATAGTAAATGGAAAACCTTTAAAGGGAAGTTACACTTTAAAATCGTATCATTATTTGCACAAAAAGAACGATGTGTTTGTTTTAGTGAGATCAGGTATTTTCGTTTTGGTGTAGTGGACATCGTACTAATACTTCCAACTGTCTCGACCACTCCGAGTACTTTCTCGTGTTTTCAATATGTAAAGGGGGTAAAGAAGGGTAAATACAGTAAGAGGGGTAAAGAGATAAAGGGGTAAAGCCATGAAAATGTGATGTCATTTCTGGGCAAAAAAAATGCGTTTTTTGACGTCATTTCCGTTTTTTGACGTCATTTCCGGTTTGTGACGTCATTTATTCAATATGGCAGATCCAATATGATGGACTGGAAATAGCTGTAGTACGTACACCTTCTTAGGCCGGAAATGACGTCAAAAACCGGAAATTTGACGTAAAAAAAAAATGACATCACAAACCGGAAGTGACGTCACGATCCAAGATGGCGGCCGAACCGGAAGTGGCGTGGTGCGTACATATTTGCTACTACTATCTTTGACATAAGTGTTTTAATATTAGCTTGTCAAAGAAAAAGAGTCATCCAATCTTTGATGATTTCCTATGCTGGAAATTGATTTCTCACCTCTCTCGTCCCCCCCCCCCTTCCACAGGACTTTTAAGGATTTCCGGTACCTTCCATAAATATTAAATAAGAACAGATAGATACACTCAAGGTGACAAAGGAGTAACATCATTCTTGTATTATTAGCAAAATTTATGCCTAACAAATCAGCACATCTTAAAAAAAAAATCGTATTAAAGTTTTTAAGCAGCAACGTAAAAAATGGGCCTTGAATTAAATAGTGACTAGACTAACAATTAAAATCAATTTGTAACTAAATAAATAAATAATTAAAAAATGAAAATAATCTAGCCTACATGTTTTTTTACACGCTGATATGATTTCCAGAGGCAAATAATTTAATATTACAATGATCATATTAATGCAGTAATACGAAAGAAAAAGAAAACTGGGCTACCAGCTAAAAATTAAATGGCTGATTGAGAGATAAAACAAACAAAAATGCATAATCAACCTTTTTTTGTGAGGAGGCCTACGTTTACTTATATCAAGAATAAATTCTTGCTTAAATTTATTTAATTTTTTTTTTGTATTTAAAATGTTGTGAATTCTAGTATTTTTTATGAAGTGCTTCTAACATGGACTGATGTTTGTAAATAGTTCTAATGCTTCTGGATGTTTATTTGTTGTTTATTGTTTACCTGATATCGTCCAAAACTAGGACGTAGGCTAATCATCAAAACCCAAGCCGAAACCACCGTAAGCCAAATTCACATGCTGAACATAACGCCAATGTAGGCAGATTCCCGCCAGTAAAGAAAAAAAAGTCGTAAACACAAATTCATGTGATCCCGCATTTTTCATATACTTTCGTTTAAATACAGTACTTCGTCTTATGATGTTGAATCGGCTTCCGAGAGGTGGGTTTTGATGAATGGTTCAACTCATGCAACACTGGGTGGGAGACGCTAACTTCCCTTCGATTAAGACTACTACCGGCGCCATCTGGGAGTTCCCGAAAAAGCTCAACATTCCTCCCTGTGTACGTCCCTCAATGCATTCAAAATAAAAATAACCTAACAGCTTTTTTTTTTTTAAAGGCCTAAAACAAAGGAAGAAAGATGATATTCTTAGCTAAATAGGCTTACATTAGCAATATTTCTGCAATGTAAATAAAATAATTTTTAAGAAAGACGACTGCCAAGGTGGCTGCTCACTGAGATAAATACCAACGTGGCTACCCACTGACCTAAATACAATCTTAAGACTGCAAATGAAGGAAAAGAATTCCTGGTAACGTTTTTGTACACTTTTTCGAAGATATTTCAAAAACGGTTTGGCCTATCAACACGTGGTAAACGGCATTGCACAGCTCTGTAAATTGTGCTTCGATTGATGTATTGTTTGTCAAAATCCATCAAAATGAAAAAAAATTAGTGGCAAAAACAGTTACAGTTTGTAGTTTGTTTTATGCTTTTCCTGGCCCTTTTCGAAGATATTTCAAAAACGGTTTGGCGTATCAACATGCGGTAAACGGCATTGCACAGCTCTGTTAATTGCGCTTCGATTGAGGTATTGTTTGTCAAAATCCATCAAAATGAAAAAAAGTGTGTTGATACAGTTTTTGTACACGTTTTCGAAGATATTTCAAAAACTGTTTGGCCTATCAACACTCGGTAAACGGCATTGCACAGCTCTGTAAATTGCGTTTCGACTGAGGTGTTGTTTGTCAAAATCCGTCAAAATGAAGAAAAAATTAGTGGCAAAAACAGTTACAGTTTGTAGTTTGTTTTATGCTTTTCCTGGCCCTTTTCGAAGATATTTCAAAAACGGTTTGGCGTATCAACACGTGGTAAACGGCATTGCACAGCTCTGTAAATTGCACTTCGATTGAGGTATTGTTTGTCAAAATCCATCAAAATAAAAAAAATAGTGGCAAAAACAGTTACAGTTTAAAGTTTGGTGTTACAAGGACGAAGTTGAAAGTCTTACTAGTATCATGAAATAGAGTTTGTTTTTATTTTAGTGCATTGAAACAGCAATTGTTTCTTTTATTAACACATTGTCACTTCTATTGGGGTCTGTTTTCGTTTAACTTCTTTTTTATGTATAGTTTTTCGCTGTATATATTTTAATAGTTTGGCTATACAATTTGATTTGTTATTGCCCCGCGCTCGAGTTTTTTCTCAAGAGGGACCTTTGTTCCTGTGGATTGCTGTAAACTTGTATAATGGTTTCACCCATAACTTTTTTTGTACAACGTTTTGACCACTTGGAACAATAAACTACACTTCACTTCACTTCACATTGAATGTAAAGTCGCAATTAAATAAACACTTTTTTTTTTCGAAAAATATTTGCATTTCTGGCGGGAACTTTGTCGTATGGTGCCATCTATCTGTGGCTGCTTTGTCGTATGCTGGATAATTGTAGTGTCCTGGCACTACTAAGTCCACCTTGTCTTAAGCTGGTACATCTTGTTTGTAGTTGTTGCCCTTACTCCCCATGTGGAGGACAATACCGGCTTCTTCATACACGCGAAACCGGTTGGCAAAGTAGGCCTGAAAGCCAAAGCTGCGGATACCGTGACGTAATATCCGCCGGCTGGAAAACGTATGACATCAGGCGTGAATCAGGGTGCTCGAGCATTGATAGCGAAAACGTCAACAGACCAACGCGGTAGAAATCCACCACGATTTTGCGAATGTTGCAACGCTAATAATATTGCAAAAACGTTCCGGTTTCTATGATGCTTTCTTCTCGTGTTTCTGTTGAGCTAGTTCCATTATATCCGTGTTTAGTATGAACATAGTCATTCGATCTTATTACTTTCGGTAATAGTCGGCTAACTTAGTTCTGAAAACTTACTTACGCCACGGGAGTTTTCAGATGGCGCTATAGTAAACGTGGGCCGAGAATGCTGGCGATTTACAATGTGAATGAGTTGGAAGAACTCTGCCGTTCAGCGTTTGAGAACGAATACCGACGAAATTACAGCAGATAAAAAAAATCCACTGAGAAAGAAATTCGAGTAGAAACACTAGCCTAGAACTTCAGCTATTCTTTATCCCACGAAATATGCTTTATTACTAGTAAAAAGGAAGAAATCTCACGGCAAATGAGAACAGCGTTGCTTGTTCGTAGTTCGGCTTTGCTGCATAGCTCTGATGTCTAGCGACCGTCCGCTGCGTTTGTCGATGAGCAGAGCGATCGCGTTATAACAATTTTCAACAAAGAAATAAAGCATAAAGGCTGCTAAATAACAAAGAACTTTTACTTTAAAAAAGAAGCAATCATTTTTTACCCGTGTTTCTCCTTCCCTACCAAAAATCCCAACATCTTTCAATAATTTCCGTCTGGTGTTCCTTTCTATTATATGCGTTATTTTTGTCGCAGTGGTAACCTTCGTCTAATGAGTGGAAGTTTGTATTTTAATCCTCTTGTTTGTACTGTGACAAGTCTGAGTCTTAACCTGTTTTATTGTTTGCAATTGCCTACGCCTTTTTAGGACTAACAAAAAATTATTACCAGACGTCATGCTGCCATGATTTAACGCAGAGAAACGGAATATAATAATAATTGGTCCTATATGCGTTTTCATCCCAATTTTCTTTTTTTCTTGGGGAGGAGGGGGGGGGGGGGGTGGGGCTACTAGAAAAAAAAAGGCCTCAAGGAGTGATCTTTTAGTGCGAGTAAAGGGGGTGGGGGCTAAAATATTTCCACTGCAAACTTCCAGTGAATGGGCCCTAACTTGTGCGTGGTCCCTAATGGTTAAAATAAAAACGGTAAAAAATGCATTGCCTGCCACCGAATTGGTAGAACACATTGGTAAAAATATTGTACCAACAGAAAACTTTTAGAAAATATACTTTCTTTTCAACCTAAAAAAATTGTTTACCTGTAAGTTATTCGGTGGTAGTGAATACTTGTTTTTCCCTTCTTGTGACTGGTCTCCCTTTTAGCTCGTTTCACTCTTTTTGTGTCGTCTGTCCGAATAAAAGGGTAAAGAAAGTAATTCGATTTGGTATGACAATTTAGTGCAGCACTCGCCTTAACAAATTCGTGAAGTCTATCTACTCAATAACGAAGTTAACTGCAAAAAATAACAACAATAATAAAAGGTTTCCGAAACTTTAAGAAACAAAGTTTCCACTCACGCCACAAAAAAATAAGTTTTTGTATGGATTTGAAATTTCCATTCGGATTTATTCTTTGATTTTCTGAAACTTAAGAAATAAACAAACAATGATCCATAAAGAGGTTATGTAGAAAATATTTAATTATATTTTCCGACCTTCAAAAAACTTTAATGCGTTCACGGTCATATCAAACATTTGCTAGTTACAGAGCTTTCCAATCTAAACATTCTTTTTCCACTTGCTTTTGTACACTGTCTAATCTGCAGAAAAATTCAACAACTAAGGTTATCACCTAAGTAAATTACTTAGTTTTGCCCGTTTATTCAGATTGACAACATAAAAAAAGTGAAACGAGCTAAAACGGAAACCAGTTTCAGGAAGGAAAAACATGTAATCGCTACCCAAAAACTCGCAGGAAAACAATTTTTTTTTGGAAGAAAAGAAAAATATACCAGTTTTCTGTTAATAGAATATTTCTACCAATGTGCTCTCTACCACTCGATGGCAGGCAATAAGCACTTTTATTTAACCTTTAGGGAACAGTTACGTGTTTGTCATAGGATTGGGAGGAGGGAACTGGAAGTTTGTGGTGGAAATGTTTTAGCCTCCCCCCCCCCATAAATCACACTAAAAAAAAATCCTTTGAAGAGCGTTACTTTTTCTAGTAGTCCCCCTCCCCCCACCCCCAAGAAAAAAGGAAATTGGGATGAAAACGCGTATAGGACCAATTATTATCATATTCAGTTTCTCTGCGTTAAATCATGGCAGCATGACGTCTGGTAATAATTTTTTTTAGTCCTAAAAAAGCGTAGGCAATTGCAAACAATAAAACAGGATTAAAACTCAGACTTGTCATAATACAAACAAGAGGATTAAAATACGAACTTCCACTCATTAGACGGAGGTTACCACTGCAACAAAAATAACGCATATAATAGAAAGGAACACCAGACGGAAATTATTGAAAGATGTTGGGATTTTTGGTAGGGAAGGAGAAACACGGGTAAAAAATGATTGCTTCTATTGTAAATTAAAAGTTCTTTGTTATTTAGCAGCCTTTATGCTTTCTTACTTTATTGACAATTGTTAAAACGCGATCGCTCTGCTCATCGACAAACGCAGCGGACGGTCGCTAGACACCAGAGCTATGCAGCAAAGCCGAACTACGAACAAGCAACGCTGTTCTCATTTGCCGTGAGATTTCTTCCTTTTTACTAGTAATAAAGCATATTTCGTGGGATAAAGAATAGCTGAAGTTCTAGGCTAGTGTTTCTACTCGAATTTCTTTCTCAGTGGATTTTTTTTTATTTGCTGTAATTTCGTCGGTATTCGTTTTCAAATGCTGAACGGCAGTGTTCTTCCAACTCATTCACATTGTAAATCGCCAGCATTCTCGGCCCACGTTTACTACAGCGCCATCTGAAAACTCCCGTGGCGTAAGTAAGTTATCAGAATGAAAGTTACCAACAGACCCTGGTATGAAGAATGCTAGGCAGGGAGCTTGGATTATACGTAGCTTTGATAGGGTGGCCCCACTCGGTGAACGCGTCTGAGCTAAAGCACAGCTATTTCTCGTGGTAAGGTATACCACAGCCACCTACAGTAAAGGCCGTATCATCTTTACCTCCAACAATGCTCCGCAAAACGGCGAATCAAATAACGACGCGGCAAGTTTGCCAAGTGGCGTCATCTGTTGACAGAATTTGGAACCCTGGTCGGTTAGTTTGAAATTTCGCCGCTTGGTGTAGAGATGGCAGCACCTAGCAAACTTGCGCTTCCTTATATGGCAATGGTTGATTTTACTTGCCTGATTTGTCTTAATCTGATCCGGCCTGTACTGTAGGTGGCTTTGGGTCAAGGCCAATTGAGATAGTAGCTGCGCTCTACTCCAGGCCGGTCAGCTTGCTTCTATTTCGTGACAGACACGCTAAGAGTCGTCCAGTACCGTACGGATTAAGAACCCAAAGGAATTTGTATCTGGACTAATTGAATGCATGAAAAGCCCTAAATATGCGCCAGATCTCGCAATTTGATCGTTACCTTTACGTGTTTAAAGTTTAAAGCATAAATTTGATTCAGAAACCATTCCTCATGCCGTACGGTACTGGACGATCCTGGCGTGTCTGTCACTAACTAATACCGGAAGAGAACAGAGCTGACGGGCCTGGAACGTGCAGCGAGGAACGCAGCTACTATCTCAGCGGGCCTTGCTTTGGGTATACACGAGCGAGATTCAGTTAGTGACGTTTTTGCTCCCAAACCAATCCTCGAAGCAGACGACGCTTGGTTTTTCGAAACCAACAAAAAGATTTGTTTTAACTAGCCAGTAGTTTTTAACAAAATTAATGAATAATTATGAAATATCTGATCGTTCAATCTTTGTTGAACGTTAAATTACACATTATTAAAACAAAACGACAAATTCTTACCAGATCACCCAAGAAGAGAGTAGCTGACGTCGTTGCGTCGAAACCAAAACAATGGCATGCTTTACGATGATCGCTTGCGGCGGTGCTCTCCGTCTGATAACAAACGTTGCCATTTTCAGTCGCATTGACGATTTTACTGGTAGGTTAAAAGGACATTCCTCCAAGTGCCATTTGTCTCGATCCTCCACATCAAGTATGGGCCCAAAGGTCTATTTCCTTACCGTTAGTCAATCCCTTGGGAAAAATCCGCTTTAAAAAGTGGCATCTAGGAAATTTTCTGTTGAATAATTGTTAACTTTATTACTGCGTCCCACAGTATATCATGCATTGCACGCTTACAATAATCATGACGTTTCATCTCTGTGTGTGCAGTACTAATTTGCTAATAATTACCATGAGATCAAAAATCTAAAAGTGTAATGCGTCGAACATTAAAATTAATTATTCCAATAGATCGCCGAAGCAAAATTATAAGATACTAGCCTAAAAAATTATAAATTGTGATGTTAAAATACGAGTATCATTCTGGTTTCTACCGACACGATTAATGCGTTCGTGCTGGTTCGTCTATTATGCACAATGCCAAAGGAGACAGTAGCTTCCTTCTTCGCTGCAAAGAACGGAGCTACTGTCTCAGATGACCTTGGTGTTCTATACGAGTGGAAGGCGATCAGTGCAAGCTGTTATAAGGCAGGCGGATAGTTATAAGGCAGGCCGGGTGTCCCTTTAATGCACTTTAAAACAGTTTAAATAATTGAAGCGGTCTGGCCAGTGGCGTATGCAGAAGTTTTTTTTGGGTGGGGCACAATGCTTGAAGGGGCGCCTTGTGGTACTAAAAAAAAATTAATAACTAGCCATGGGGTGTGGGAGCTCTGTAAATTCGCACATTTTAGAGCATTTTTTGGCCCATGGAGCAACTTTTTTTTTGGGGGGGGGGGGATGCAGCAACTTTTTAACATCTTCAGCAGCATGTTTATTTTTAGAATTTTGGTGCTACATGACAATTTGAAATACTTATGACATTTGTTATCATACGAAAAATCACTAAGGCCAAATTTGGCCTGTGAGACGTGGGGGCACCGAACTTTGCTTTGGAGGGAGCTCGTGCCCCTTGTGCCCCTCCCCCCCCCCCTTGCGTACGCTCTGGGTCCGGGTTACGTTTGATGATGAGTACACGTTTGTTTGTTAATCCAATTTTGTGTTGATTCATCAGCAAAATCAAAAGCCAATGAGATGCAAGAATCAGTAAAATGGAGCGAAATGGGAGCAGAGACGTCAGACGCGTTTGAAGCAGCTCTCAAAATCTCGCACGGTTTCTCCTGGTAAAACGTCGTAGTTAGTGGGCCCACCCTATCAAGGCTAGATATAATCCAAGCTCCCTGGGTTGTTGTAGGTTTTTTTTTTGAGGAGCTACATTAAAGGCACCTTTTTAACTCCTAGATGCAGCATTATAGAATTTTCGAGCAATATAAAAAATATTGCGGTAAATTAAAAATGGAACGACACTATTTTCATAACTAATATGAGATCACGTGACTCTTATCAGCCTATTGGATGACGGAGAATCTGGAACGTGGATTTTGTGTTTCGAGTATGGGCAAGGCTATCGAAATGATGAACAGATGCCTTTAAACTCGTTTGCATTAAAAAAATACTGTCACTGTCATCATGAAATTTCTGTTGTGTAAATACCTAATTTTATCCATTCCTGCTTGCCCCCCCCCACCCCCTCACTGCCCCAACCAAAGAAATCCTCTCTCCTCCCCGCCAACAAAAATTGGGGTATAACAACTAAAATTGAAACTTTTCGAAATGAAGGAAATAAGTTTGGCTGCCGAAACAGTGAAAAACTGGTAGGTTGGTAAAGTATTTTATTTCATTACTATATTTTTTTCATCAGTAAATATCCTACAAGTAAAGAAGCGCTGCGACTCGTTTGCATTTAGAAAAATATAATAGATTTGTCTATACCTTCCGATCATAGGCCTCTGGTGAATTACATATGATGCGTTCCAGAAGCTTCTGGCATGGTACAATCTCCAAAGAATGTGTTCATATCAAACACTCATCGCAAACACTTAATCGCAAAAATAAGAACCACCTTGTCAGTCATTAACACTGGCGATAGCCATTGTTAGTAAGGGTCGACCTATGATCTCTGTGTTAAACTTTAAACTTTGAGAGCTTATAACTCCGCCAAAATAAAAAAAATTTAAAACAAATTTGGAATCTAGCCTTGACTAGTCAAGGCCTGTCTACAGTCCAAAAATTGTGAAATTCAGTCCAGCCAAACCCGAGATATAGAGAGGGGCCAAATAGACAACTTCTTGTTCTTGGTCTTGTTCTGGGGATGTACCTTTCGTCTGTCCTCTCTACAGGTCAAACTATTTGTCCTGTAAAGCTGGTTCTTAGCTCATTTTACAGGTATTGCTCCGTAGATGTGCCCTTTCCATAAGGCCTTTTCTAATTGGTCAAGGGGTTCAGGGGTTACGGAGCTCTAAACGACCAGATTGATTGTTTTACATTGTTTTAAACATTGTTATTATGCAACAATGCCATTTACCAAACGCCAGCTGCAAGACATAGACTGAAGATTAAAGGATTTGTTTCTATTGTTAACATTAGCGATAGCCAGGTTAGTAAGGCCATAGCTATTTACCGAGCTTAAAGGCGGCGCAACAAAACAAACAACAAATTGATAATAAGGTGTCACACATACCCAACCCCTCATCCACCACCACACCTATTTATTACAATTCTCAAAGTAATGCGGATTAATAAACAAAAACGTATCGTTAAAAGTTAAAAGTAAGGGTCTAAAAGTCAAAACCTGTAAGGAACACGGACAAGCTTTGACTGTAAGGGTCTAGGTGTCAGATTTGGCCAGTAAGACGCTGCTAAGCGTTAGACCCTTACTACCCGGTGATCATGTTATTGACTTATTACGGAAAATTGTAAATTAGCCAACAGCGAAAATCATACACTAAAAATAACGTAGTTCAGTAAGCCACCTTTATCCACTTACATTAAATCGGAATGGCATGACCCGGATTCGAACCGGCCACCCAGTTCGACCCCAGATCACTTACGTAGCGCCTTAATCTCTCAGTTGCACTCCAATGAAACGTAAGTGCATAAAGGTGGCTTACTGAACTACGTTATTTCTAGTGTACGATTTTCGCTGTTGGCTAATTTACAATTTTCCTTAATATAATTTCCAGCGATTTACGTCTATTTATTAATGAATTAGTAACTCAGACAGAATGGGTGTACACGCTTACGTTTGTAGCAGGTTGTCTTGCTTGGAATCGCTGGCATGTTACCAAATCGAAAAAAAATGTCAACCTAAGCAAAGTAGGAAACCCACACCCCCACTATCATTGGATCATCTCATGGGTCTTTATAGGACGATTTCAGACAGCTATTCGTCAAAAACCGGGTAGTAATGGTCTAATGCTTAGCAGCGTCTTACTGGCCAAATTTGACACCTAGACCCTTACAGTCAAAGCTTGTCCGTCTTCCTTACAGGTTTTGACTTTTAGACCCTTACTTTTAACTTTTAACGATACGTTTTTGTTTATTAATAAGGTTAAACTTGACCTAAGTTGTGAGTGTACCTTCAGTGTCAAAATGCATAATAAATCATACATTTTGACACTGAATGGTTTTCAGCTATACCCAATCACTATATACGGTAATTGTTCTTTGTGCGACGAGTGTCACTCAAAAACAACTAAAGTCCTGGGTTGGAGTTGGAGAATATTCCTTTAGTAACATTTTTTTTTTTTACACGGAAGTGTTAAGACAGGGTTGGGCTACCTCAGTTTTATAAACACAACAAAATTAGAGAAGTTTAAAATATTGGTGTGAAGTTTCTTGAATTCTCTTGATGTAGTTCCCACAGTTGTTCATAATGTTCACCCATCGTGAGAAATACAGTAGCTCCTTTCAAACTTTCTTTCAAGTTTCGGTGGTACATGTTCATTTACTTGTGGATGAACCATGTAAAATGCCAGACGCACCAACACGGGTGCCCGCAAAGCTGCCAAAAAAAAAGGGGGGGGGGGGCAAGGGGGGCTTTTTTCGAAGACCTTTTTTTCTTTTGGGACGTGCCTTATTTTGGCCTACAATCAGTGTTATGGATCCAAGAAAAAGCCTTTGTTTAAACGTTTTTGATTTTGTTTTATGAAATTTCTTCATGATTCTGTCTACCAAAGGGGGAAGAAGGCAAAGAAAAAGGGCAATGGATGGTTGGAGAGAGGGAGGGGTAGCTTCAGCCCCACTGTAAGGGCGCCCTTGCGCACCGATTTCCGACACAACCATCTCCAACGTTACTCTTCCTAATTTTATATCTTCATCAATCGACAAATCAAACAAATCCTCGAATACCGAATCCATAATCTAGACACACGCTAGTGTGTCGCGCCAAGTTACGCAACAATCATCACAACAAACATCGCATCAATTAAATTGTCGAGGTTGTAAACCATTGTTGCGCGGCGCCATAGCGTCAGAAGCATAGTTGGGCACATTTCAGGCACTTGAGGAAAAATAATAATAATGCGGTACAAAAGCTTAAATTGTGTTGAAATCAAGAGCAATGACCTACCTGACAAAAATTAACTCGTGTAGGAATGCCAGCTAAGCTGCTTTCAATGCAAAATCTGACCCTCAAAAACTTTGACAATGTGTAACATTCTAGTCCGCTCATCCCCATGTTAATTTCCATAGGGTGATTATTCATCGATACCGAGATAACGGGAATACTTCCAGCTATGAAATTGGACGAATGGCTGCAGTACGATACGAACTGCGTACCTTTAATGGTTTGGAGCCTAGGGGTATAACGAGGATGGCGTAGGATGGCGCGTAAGTACGAAAATATTGTTATAACCATTGTTAGTATTGTCGGTATCGTCTCTCTTTGGACAGCCAAAGTTCGGACAATGACTACGTATATACTGACGTGCGTGCCTAGACAATAGTGTAGCACGATAAATCTGAACAACGTTGCCGAAGAAATTGTATGTCCAATTCACGAAAAATAAACCAACTCTAAAAACAAAAGCAAAATAAACAAAGCCAAAAACTGGTGAAGAGGCCACCAAGTTGAGAATAGTTCGGCCCTTCAAAGGAGTGATATCAACACACCAAAACTAACGAAATAAAACAAATTACAACAAAATTAAAACCAAACCAAAAACCTATAAAGAGATGACCAAGTTGAGAAAGGTTCGGCTTATAGGCAAAAGGTAGTAGCAAATTGTTGAAAATCAATTTCTTGTTGACGTGCCACTTTATTACACATCTGCACGGTAGTGGAGTTGAGTCAATACACAATTTAAAACAAAAAGACTGATATCATATCAAAAACCAAAACTGGTAAAAGTGGGCCGCCAAGTTCCGAATGGTTAGGCCCTTCAAAGAAGTGATATCAATACACCAAAACATTCACCAACTTAATCGCACCGAATAATACTTTGGACGTTAAATGAAAACTTGAACATTGCTACCGAAAGTACTAATGGTCTAGTTTTCATTTAACCTTCTAACTATTAAGGGGTGCGATTAACTTGGCTAATGTTTTGGTGTGTTGATATCACTCCTTTGAAGGGCCGAAACATTCGGAACTTGGCGGCCCCTTTTACCAGTTTTGGTTTTTGATATGATATAGAACACTACGTAAAAGAAAACTTTTTTTTCCCTTTCCCCCTTGCATTGTTGTTTGTTTAGAACATGGGTACTCCAGGTAGGTATAGGTTAAGTTAGGTTAAGTTTAGAGTGAGCGCATAGGTTGTATAGGCCTCGAAAGCTCAAACTATTAATCAATCAATCACTACTTCATTATTGACGTTGCCTGCTTCTTTATTATCGTGCTGTGATGCGGACATTCGGCCCTCGACATTGTTAATTCTCAGCACGGGAATCAGGCGACAACCTATACGGACGGCCAGGTAACCTAGAATTGTTGGAATGGGCGGTCTTTGCACCCTGACAGCGTTCTTTTCACAATAAAATGTGTGCTTCTAGGTGAAAAACAAGGAGTAAACATCGTTGATTTTCTGACATTCTGCAACGTACTGATACAATTTTGTACTGCTCACATAAAATAATTTATGCACCTGATCTGGTTGAAATTTAGCATTCAGTTCACATTTGGCTGGGTATAGTGCCTTTTATGGTCTGACCATTGGAGAGCCATTAACAGCAAAGACTCCAATCATTTGAAACGCTATTTTTATTAACTGAACAAAAAACGGCTTTGCCATTTAAAAAAAAGCATTAGAGCTCGTATCCCCATACTCACAGCTGTGAGGGTCCACAAATAAAAATGGATTAGAGTTTACTCGAACGCATCGAACTATAACGTGCACTCCAATTCCAAGGAACAAGGAATGTTTTTACTCAATTGTTATGCGTGAAAGTGAACGCAGTTTGTGTTTGAAATGTTTAATGTGTGTGTGAGCATGTGCGTGTGTATGTTTGTCTTTAATTTGTGTCTTATACATACTTTTAAAAAAAAAATTGTCCGTGTTTGTTGTTTTATATTTTACGTCTGTTTCGTGTGAGTGGTGACATGTATTTGCA
The DNA here is from genome assembly GCA_023313725.1 of Lithobius niger. NCBI lineage: Eukaryota > Metazoa > Arthropoda > Chilopoda > Lithobiomorpha > Lithobiidae > Lithobius > Lithobius niger. Next base: position 36,620 of record JAHWFP010167774.1, on the reverse strand, counting down.
AGCATTTATGATTTATGAAACAAGCAGACTCCTAGTTCAGGCAGATTTTTGCCCATGTTTGTTTGTGAAGGTTTCTATGTTAGTTCTAGTTCGTGTGAGTTATGAAGTGTTCATTTTGTGTTTATTTTTTGGTTTCAATTTCGTAGGCGGTTTGATGTTTATGGCGTCTGTTTTTTGTGGGTTTAGGTTTTCCTTCTGTTCATGCGTGTGTATATGTTGTATTTTGTGTGTGAAATATCCAACCGTTTTGTTTGTTCGATTAGTTATGTACATGTACGTTTGTGCATGGAGGCTGGCATGTCACAATCGTTGTTCCCTGGAATTGGAGTTCAAATTATAGTTCGTTGCATTCGAGTGAACTCTAATCCGATTTTAATTGTGCACCTTCACATCTGTGAGTATGGGAATACGAACTCTGATGTTTTTTTGTTTTTTTTAACGGCTAAGCCGTTTGTTGTTCAGTAATTTGTTGGCTTTTTTCGCTTCTTTTTTATTGTAATTGCTACGGTCTGGTCCATTGTGTATACGGTGAGTCCACTGTCCGCCAATTTTTGTTTGCTAAAAATGGAATATTAGAAATGGGTAATTAAGTTTATGCTCTGCTCTAGCTTTCGTAAAACCATTAGTGGAAGTATACAGGTAAAAAGGACTTATTTAATTAATCTGTAGCAGGATTACAGAAAAGGAAAAGAAAAGCAAAACAAGAGGCAACTGGGCACCAGTCTATTATCAAAATTTTTCAGAATAACGCTTTATTGAATTCTTAAGAAATTCATAAAATACACGTGCAACTTTAAATTTTCGTAAAATCAGTAGTGAACGATTACTAAGCATACATGTTGGACGCAGTTTCCCTGAAACAAGAAAGCCATAGCCCTTTAGATGAAACAAAGCTGTAGTTTTATCAAAAACAGATGCATTAACAGTTGACTGGGTACTGGCAAATATACGATCTAACAAAATGAAAGAAAAAATGTAAAAGTGATTCAGAAACAAAACCCGAAAGGTGAAAGAACCCGTCAAGTTTTTGCCAATCAAAGTAGGATATGACAGTACAAATGGCTACCACCAAGTTTCGGTAGCAATGATCAAGTTTTGCATTTAACGTTTGAAGTATTAATAGTCGGTGGGATTATCTTGGCAGTTAAGGTTGCCCTGGAGTGATATCGTAACTTTCCAAGGTGAACAGTTTTTGGTCAGTACATAAGCTAGGCTTGGTGCGCCATGTAGAATACTTGATGGCAGCCATTGTTACTGTGATATCAAAACTTTGATTGGCTAAAACCTGGCGGGTTCATTCACCCTTGGGTTCTGTTTCGGATAGTACTAAACCAAAGCAAAGCCAGTAGTAATTTGGTCCTTAAAATACTTTAAAGTGTTTTGTTTGCACAACCTACATACATTTAGGTGATATTATTCTGCTTTTTATTATCTATGAAGGGGCGACCAAGATTAGGATTTGATCTGGCTTGTATCAGGATTGGAATTATGATCATCATTAAGTGTCATGGCCGGGATTAGTATTTGTATAGGACTAGGATTAGGACTAGGATTACAGTTAGGAAACGAGTTAAGACTTAATTAGAAACACGAGCAAGATTAAGCTGTGGGTGGGGTTACTGAATTTCAGGATTATGATTGTTGGAGTGTAGCTCCGCTATGAAAACCACAAGGCCTATCCAAACCACACTTTGCATGCAGTAGCACGTGAGTCTGGACAGGGTCTATCAAAAAAAAAAAATCCGGAATTGGACATGGGGTTGACGAACCATCAGGGTGACAAAATGGACCAATAGCAAGAGCCAAAATCCAAACTGCAACGTTAAAAGATTGATTGTTGATGATAGTTGTGAGTAACGTTGTTTTGGGGGGTATGGGCCAAGACCTCATCATAAAATTTTCTGGCCTTAATAGCCGGTCTGTTTGGGGTATACGGCTACGGGTCAGGGCCCCTAATAAATTTTCTTCTGGCCTCACTAGCAGACATGTGTATGTTAACTGTAAGTAACTAAAAGTATACTTTGAAAGAAAGCGGAGCCCACTCCATTATGTCGACAGCGAAAATAACGACGGCCCTAGTTACGTAGGTAGGATTTGGGACAGGATTAGAAGTATAAAGGAACATGATTATGATTTGGATTAGCATTAAGCTTAAGGTCACGATCACGACTGGGTTGAGTATTTGGATCCTATTTGTTAAGATTACAATTAACATCTGATTAAGGGTAGGGATTCACTATAACAGCTGTTGTATGAAGAGTAGGTACCAGTAAACTACTGAGTCAGTCATTATATATTAATTTTGACTCTTTAGAAAAATCTTCCATAATTTTCATTGTCGTGCAAATAAACTAAAAAAGTGTAACATTTACAACTAAATTTCTATTGTTCTTACTAAAATAAAATAAAAATGTAGCCGACTATCTTTTCAAAGACTAGCCATATCGTTCGCTTCGCTTACTCCATTGGCTTCATGTAATTTCTTTGATTCCAAGAGCATCACAAAACCGAAGTACTTTTTATTTCGACGTAAACTAATTGCAATTGTTTTAATCACATTTCTTCCATCACATTCCTCAGCACGTCTGCATTTCATCTACATCATTCAAAACATACGATTTGTTTGTTTGTTTGCACGTTTGTTCGTCTACTACTCCAGATGTAAGCCCCTACGAATGTGAGAATAAATGAAAGATTGCGACAGAAGCGAGAAACTCACTGAATAGGTTTAGTTTACATGGAAATTGCTCATTTGCTCGCTCAATCCACGCATTTCCGTGTTTGAAAAACGAAATGTTTAACAACCTTTTAAACCCTACAGATCAGCCTTGTCCGTGTTTCAAGTATGGTGCAAAATATGTCGTCCTTTGTAAGTTTTTTTTGGGCGATCAAGTGTATTTCTACACTCGTACTTTGAACTGCAAACTCACAATTCATAACACGTGTCAACAACGGCTGGCCCGAAAATAAAGTGAATATGATATTATATATGAATATGATATTATGTGTATTGTATTTGATTTAGGTTAAGATAGAAATTTAAGGATGAATGTACCCATACAAGTACTTTTTGTACTTCGGGTTGCAAATTGAAAATAAATTATTATTATTATATTATTGATTTTGAGATCCGTGTTTCCATTACTTCGGACGGATGCAAAACATGACGTCATAGTTTTATCAGGCATAATAAACTGTGCACGAACAAACTATGACATCATGAACAAACGTCATGAGGATCAAAACAAACTTTCACGTTATTTTTTAAGCGTTTTTCGAGTACTTGAGCGACAAAAATAGTCCTAACGGCTGCGCAATTTAATTATCTTTCATTTTGTCCTACTCTCATCTTTGTAGG
>JAHWFP010167774.1:2520-27568 GCA_023313725.1 Lithobius niger | reverse complement strand
ATGTTGGATGCACGATGGAAAGTCTTTTTCTTTTTGTTGGAGAGTGCATTCAATTCGTGCATGTTGGAGAGTGTCTTCAGTTCGTGCACTATCGTCCAAAGTCGTTTTGGAAGGGAGTGCTTTCAATTGGTGCATGTTGAATGCACGATGAAAAGTCTTTTCGTTGGAGAGTGCATATTGGATGTGTGATGAAAAGTCTGTTTTGGCCTTCAGTTGATGCATGTTGGCAGTCTTTTTTTTTTAAGTCTTTTTTGGAATATAATGCCTTCAGTCTTTTTTTTTTGGAAGTCTTTTTGGAAGAGAGTCCCTTCAGTTGGTGCACGTTGGATGTACGATGAAAAGCCTTTTTGTTGGAGAGTGCCGTCAGTTTTGTGCATGTTGGATGCACGAGGAGAAATCCGCCTCGTTTCCACCTTCCAACTTTGTTTCTAGAGTTTTAATTTTCTCCTCACACCTTTTCTGTGTTGATGCAGCCCCTAGTTTTATTGAATGTTGCGTTTTTTAGTGTAGTACTGTGTTCATATATTGCACTTATATAGGCTTTAAATTTGCGTCCATGTTGAAAATGCTTTATACACAGGGAGGTCTACAAAAAAAAGCACAACCAGAATTATATAAGTCCAAACTTTGTTTATGAAGTGCTTTTCAAAAAACAAGTAAAAACAGGGACCATTAATCAGGATCCAAAATCCAATTTTGATTCCGAAAAAGTGGCTTAAAATATGTTACCTTTCGTTCTGTGTAACCATGATGCTGCGCATGCTAAAATTTTTTCTTGTGTCTGAATGAAAGGTTTCATAGCACATGAACAGAGAGATGGAAAACGTACAGTATAAAAAGGTCATTCAAAATGAAACGGTGCACTTCGTGTTAGACCGTTTTGCTGGCTGCTCCTATTCCTGGAGCTGTTGCTCTTGGGCAGCCATGCCTCACTCTTCCTAACCTGTTGTAATAGTCCCGGTAAGCTCTTGCCCCCATTGTTGTGTGCTTTGTTCCCATCATATTATGTCTTGCAGGACGAACGTCTAACTGGAAAATCTTATAAAGGGATAATTGTCTAAAATCTGCCTAAATAAAAAATCTGGAAAAGCATCTAAATGGAATATCGTATAATGGAAAATCATGTAAACGGAATATCGCATAATGGATAATCGTATAATGGATAAACGTCTAACTGGACAATAATATAACTGCGGTTTCTGATGTTATATGTATAGCCGCAGCGAGCGTGGTAGCGCGAGCGAGGCAGGGACATTAGACGATTTTCCACTATATGAATTTCCTGTTAGACAATTTTCCATTATACGAATTTCCTGTTAGATGACTTTCCATTATACGAATTTCCCGTTAGATAATTTTCCGTTATACTGTGTTCCGTTATACGTTCTTCCAATTATGCGATGTTCCAGTTAGACGATTATCCCTCGCCCCGGTGGCTTCCTAGTATTTTGTTGTGCTAATCCCTTTGCTTTTTTCTATCCCTTCTTGGTTCTAAACTCAACGGCGCTGGCCGCCCTTTTCTTTTCTCTCCCTTAACACTCATGTGTGAGCTAAGCTCTAATTCTTGTGAACGGGAGAACTAGCCACTCCAAGGACCATGTACTAGACGGTGTGATCCAGAATCCGGTCGTTTAAAGTCTCTTAAGGAGGAACTCGGCAGGTAAACCCCGATCCCTAGACTCCGGGCCAATGGAACCCTGCGGCCGCCATTAGAGACCGAATAGTAAGTGACGTTTCTCTTACTCCCGTAATTAGTAAACAACATGGTCCAAGGTTGCTAATTCCCTCAGGCCAGCCCCGCTGTACGTAGGACTGACTATTTATCGCTTGTTAGCGAACTGCTTAAATATCATAATCATGAAGTGTGATAAACTGTCCTCCATGCTATGTTGCCTTACCACTGATTAAAGCCAAGGAGTTTTGTTTACAGTCCCCTACAAAAGTTTCCTGACGCCATCATTTCTGTTACTACTGACGCCATCATTTCTGTTACTACTGACACTGTTCCATTAAGCTCTTGTTACCGTCCACGCCTCTGATTCCCTTCCACCCGATGCCTTAGTCTAACTAACCTAGTGTAAATCGCTCGTAATTCCTGATTGTTAGGTTTTACGAAGATAACAGAGGTACGCAATCCTGAATTCGTTTGGCTTTGTAATGGCGGTTTCTGGGCTGTTACTAGCGTAATTAATTCCGGACTGTTTACATTCGGCTATTTTTTTTTTCGTTCTCTTAACCTTGTTTTAATTTATTTTTCTTTAGATTGCGCCCGCAAGTCCTACTCCTCCCATCGTCGTGGACTTAGTGTCTGACGGGGAGGGGAAGGCGATGGAGGAGGAGGAGGGCCCCGAAGTGGAGGAGCTTCCTGACGTCCTGTTCCTTGAGGAACTTATCCATGTTGGCAGCCCGGAGGTTGCCGTAGCCCATGTGCCCGAAGCGGCGCCCATTGCCGATCCTGAGCCACCTCCGGTAATTCCGGAGATTCATATTACCTTCCTCCGCTCCGGACACCCGTGGCGCCGGGATTAGGCTAGTCCAAAATGTCTCGAGTGTAAGTAATTCCCTAGTAAATCTTTTGTTTGTAATCTTAGTGCTTCTTATTTTTAACTTAGTTAAACTGTTAGTGATGTTCCGGATTTTCGTTTGACGTGTCCGACGAAAATCCAAGGCTGTGATTTATTCATTCGATAAGGCTTATTTCTTGGGTAATTCCGACCTTTACGGATCTATGTAACCACGCTTACTCTAGGTAGCCATGACTGCTATAGGCGGCTGTGGCTGATATAGGCTATTGTGGCCAGGGCTCCTAGATGGCCTTAGCGAAGTTATCTCAGTTGATATTTTTTTTTTCTTTTCGAGCTTGCGTTCGAGCGTGCAACGTCGACTGACTCCGATTACTCGATGCGATAGTAATACTTACACTTGCCATCCGTACATAATTTTAGTTTGTACGGCTACTTAAGGGTACCAAGGTTAATCGTACGTAGTTTTCCGGGATTATTTTTACGTTTTGGTGTACGATTTTTGCTGGTATTGTGAGGCTGACTAGGTAAGTTCTTTGTCCGCCATTTTCCGGGTTGGAATTTCGCATCGTAATGCTTTTGTTTACGTGCTTACAGCACTTGAACTGAACCATCAAGGTTATTCTATTTGCTGAATTCTTACTTAGTTATGTACATCTTGTTTTAACGCAATTATTAATTACTTAGACGTGAATGTCTTAAGTTAATTTCTCGTAAACTTGCTTGACGCCTCCGTTTTACGTAGCGTTATGCCATGTGATAGCCTTACTGACGTAACTTTGGATTTCTCGTCCTTAGCATTATTTACTTAAAATTATTACTTAATTCCCTTCAAGTGTGCGCAATTCCAATCCGTATAATCGTCGGAACTGAACACAACATAATTCGTAAAACCGAAATTGTTGACTGATCGTCGATTTGGAACAGATGTGCGTCGCTCGTCCCGCACGCTTCACATTTATACGTTTTCTTTCCGTCGGAACATAGTGGAAAGCTTATGCTTAAATGATTTGTGTTGACTCGTGAGGTAATTTTTACGGTAAGTTCGTAACTTATTTACGTTCTGTGAAGAAAATCTGAATTTCTACGTAGCTGCGCCGCATCCTTCACATTTGTACGTTTTATTTCAATTGTCAAGGTAGGTTCGTGCCGAACTGCGACGATCATTTGCAGACAACGGAATATTTACTGTTTTTGCTGCTGACAAGATGGACTTGCGTGCGTTATCGTTAACTATTTATTAAGATAAGATAAGATAAGATAAGATAAGTGTTTATTGTCATCAACGTGACAAAAGGAAACCAGGAAGGGAAAGCTATGTTCCACTTATACCTGTCCTATATTATAATTTCATGCATATATAAAAAAATAGGTTAAATTCAAAAATAACATAAAAATGTGCAGTCATATATAATAATAATAGGTGAAGTAGTACAAAAACGGGAAACGACCTTGCGAGGTTACAAATATCCAGCCTAGAAGTTGTAAGTAAAACAATGAAATGCATGAAACCGGTTCAGTGAAAGTTAAAAACTGAAGTGAAAAGTAAAACTAGAGCTATTTACAATTTTTAAAAAATGTATATAATAATAATAAAAAGTAAAAAAAAAACAAAAAAAAAAAACAAATACAACACTATAACTATTCAAAGATACATTTTAAAAATTTAGAAAGATTTACCTTTTTTAGGCCTCGTTTAAATTGATGGAGACTAGTAGATGCCACCAGCACAGATGGAAGGGAGTATTTGTCTGCTATTTCCAATTTGCTATGATTTTCGGCAATTGACACTGTCAAGAATTTGTTTATTATTTTATTCTCGATCCTATTAAGGGAATTGGTATTTGCTTATAACCGGTGTCGGCAACGTCACACTTAACACGTTTTCTCTCGCTTTGTGTAGCGACTGTCGTGCTAATTTTGACATTGCGATTTTGGTTTTCGGCAAATCGTGTGCACTGATAGTTATGGCAATTTAATTGTTTGAACTCGCTAGCCTATTTTTTTGTGCTACGTTGTTTTAATTGCCTAGCGAACGAATTTTCGTTTGGTGAATCGAAATGCGCTTCTAAATGCTTGAATGCACTCTTCACATTTGTACGGCATTTCTCCAGTATGAAAACGGGGGGAATCGAGTTAGCTACTCGTGGTCCTACTAATGCTTGATCGAAATTACGCTTACGCCTAATTTCTGGGGTATTAGTGCTGGAACGAGTCAGATAACCGTGGCTTGGGCGTAACTTACGCTTCTCTACCAATTCTTGTTCCCTAAGTCTTACACGTTTCTGTAACGTCGCAGACGTGCGAGGTTCGGGTAGCTTACATTTTCGCTTCCCTGCTCCGTCGGCTGGAGTGGGGGCTTGCTGGGGGTTAGCTCGATGAGGGGGGGGGGGGTAAGCTTTTGCTGTGGGTGTAAGCAAGGTGCGTCAATTTCTGCGGCGTGATCGGATGGGTCGAGGTGTAGTTTGGAAATCAAAGCACGGATTTCCTGTTCGGATTCGTTCAATCCTCCATTCTGGTTTTCAGCTAAATCTAGGTCGTCGGGCGTTGAGAAAGGCTGAATTGGATTTCTCGAACGCATGAAGTAAGGCCGACAATGGTTGACGTGTACTCTGAAAATTTTGAAGGGGTCCAAGTAGTGCACTGCTCTCACGATGACTGGATTTATGAATTCTACCAGCCTGTAGGGTCCAACCCACACTTTCTGGAGTTTACTGGAAATTTCTTCAATCTTCACAAAGGATTTGATTAATAAATAATCATCTGTCAAGAATCTGTAGGGGCGTGCTGTCTTGTTGTAGAAGTTTTGAAGGCGTTGAGTTGCGATGGCGTTTTGCTGGCGCACCACTTCAAACGCATTTAACAGTTTTGTCTCCAGCCTGACTACTGTATCGTCGCTGTTGTAAATTTTTCTTGCAGGTTCAAAGATTAAGCTGCTGGGGATCCTGAATTCGACGCCGAAGTGAAGTAGGTGGGGTGACAACAACGTGGAGCTGTAGGGGTAGAATTTAAGGCGATGCAGGCTGCTTGTAGGTTGTCATCTCATGAGTGTGGATCGTCTGCTACTATCTTCCTTAAAACTGTTTGTACAGAGTTGTTGCAGATCTCTACGCCTCCTCCAGCCCAAGAAGCGTAGGGGGTGAAGTTTATTTGTTTTACGTTGAATAAATTGCATAATTCTGCACTAATTTTAGAGCAAAATTCGCCTCCGAGGTCGGAGCGGAGCATCCTGGGGGGTGAGAATCGTGCGAAAAGCTTGGTGTATAGCTTCCTAGCTACAGTTTCGGCTCGTTTGTCGGGAATCCCAAAAGCAATGACGTAGCGACTGAAGTCATCTACGAGCGTCATCACGTAGGTGTTATTCTTGTGGGTGGTGTTTAGTTTTTCTATCAAATCCATAGACCAGCTCTCCCCTGGTCTCTGTAGAGGCTTGTAGGCTCTGAGTGTTGCTTTATATGGTTTGTTGGGACGATTATACTGCTGGCAGATGAAGCATGTCTTCACGTAGTAATCTATGTCTCTGATCATGGTGGGCCAATTGCAATGTAGCTGAATGATCTTAAGGGTGCTCTTTGCTGCTCGGTGGCCGGCTGCGGGGGATGAGTGGTAGTCACGAATACAGAAGTTTACCAGGGCCTCTGGGATGCAAACTTGGGCTATATCTTCCAATCTTCCTTGTGAGGGGTCTTTTAGCCATGTTCTGTACAGCATGCCGTCGAAATCCTTGTAGTAGATATTCCTTTTATTGCTGGCGTCGATGACGTCGGCTGGCTCGTTGTCTTTGATGCTGCACCAAATCTTGCCGAAATAGTCGTCTGCTTTCTGCTCTGCTACTACGTGGCTTCGTGTCCAGTCAGGGAATTGTGAGTCCAGTGTGCAAACTGGTATCTCTACTCGAGATAGAGCATCACTCACGGGTATAAGCTTGCCAGGCGTATGTTGAATTTCGAAGTCGTACTCCCTTAGCCTTGTGAGAATCCTCTCTAGTTTAGTTGATAATCCACTACTGTTGCACAAAAAAAATAATGCCATATGGTCCGTGGCTAAAAAAAAGGATTTACCAATGAGGAAGGTGCGAAAGGTTTCACAGGCATGTACTGCTGCTAAAATTTCTTTCACAGTGGTACTTTCCTTTTTCTCAGCTGGCGTTAAGGTTCTTGAAGTATAGGCTAAAGGGTAGGTTATGCCGTCATGTATTTGTGTGAGGCAGCCACCGAGCGCTACGTCACTTCCGTCTGACTCTACGTAGAAAGGTTTAGAAAAATCCGGGTGACGTAGGGTAGCTGCGTTTACCATAGCCTTTTTCAAACCTTTGAATGCGTCGTCTGCTTCCTTGTCCCATATGAACTTCGTATTTTTCTTGGTTAGCTTGGTAAGGCCCATTGAGTAAGCTGTGAAGGAGGGAATGTGTCGGCGAAAAAATCCGCACATTCCGATGAATCTACGTATTTCTTTAATGTTTTTAGGCTGTGGGAAGAGTTCCATGGCTTTTATCTTATCTCTATCTGGTTGCACACCCTCTTCGTTAATGATGAATCCGAGAAACTTGACTTGTTTTGCAGCGAAAATGCATTTTTCGGGGCTGAGTTTCGTTTTCGATTTCTCGACGAGTGAGAGGGCCTTGTCTACATGAAGCAGGTGTGTTCGGAAATTTAAGGAGCTGAAGAGCACGTCGTCAACGTAGATTGTACAGTAGGCTCCTAAAATTTCTGGGAAAATCTGCTGGGCGCAGAATTGGAAGTGGGCGGGCGCTACTTTCAAACCCATTGGAAGTTTGGAAAAGCAATAAACCTTGTTGGCGCTTTGAAACGCTGTTTTTTCCATAGATGACTCGGCTAGCTTCAGCTGAAAAAATCCCATGCGAAAATCTAGCTTGGTGAAGTATTTCGCGCCGTTGAGATTTGCTAGTGCTTCGCTGATGATGGGTAGTGGTACAGAAACTGATTCAGTAACTGCGTTGAGACCGCGTAAGTCCACTACCACCCTATATCCTTCAGGCCTTCTTTTTATGAGAAGACATGGGCTGAGCCATGCTGATTTGCATTCCTTAATTACCCCAATGCTGACTAGTTCTTCTAAATACTTGTCCAAAATTTCCCGTTGATGGAAGGGCACCCTGTAAATCTTCGACCTCACTGGGGCTGATGACCCTGTTTCGATGTTTACTTCATAGTCCTGGTAAGATCCGAGATCGAATTCATTTTTGCTGAAGGCGTCCTGATGTGTCTTGAGCATTTCCAAAAATTCCATACGTTCTTCTTCGTTTAAATCTGGTAAATTGAATTTAAACTTTAAATTATTCCATTCTTCTTCTGAAAATGGTCTTTGTCGAGGTGCTCTGTCAGTTGGTTGCGTGGGTTGACTGGGTCCGGTTTGAGGATTTGCTGGCGTTGACTGGGCGGACCCGACGCTGCTGATTTCTGTAGACTGTGCGCGCCCCTTTGTCTGAGTGGGCCTTGAAAGGGAAAGGAAGTCAGAACAGGTTCCGGGATTAGCTAGCGAAGGGGCCGATGTTTTGTCCACGTCGTCCGTTGACTGTGCTCTTCCTATTGTTTGGGTTAAGCTTGAAGGGGTGAGATTATCCTTGTAATTTGCGTTCCTAGATCCTGTTCGTTGTGCTCTTCGTCATTATATTCTATTTCAGCCGTTGTGTAGTGGCCTAAAATAGAATCTGCCTTTAGAATTTGATCCTCCCCGGATGTATTAATAGCCATAATCGGGATTAAACCAGTAAGGCTAGTGTTAACCAAACATCTGGCGAGAAGGATCGGAAATTCTTTGCATTGTGGCAAAAATATGCCACTCTGCTACTCAGGGTAGGCTTGGTGGATTTTGCAGCAAATTTTTGTTTCACTGTTGTTTGGCAAGACGTCTTTAAATAATGAAACTGGTACCTCAACGTAATATTGTTGAGGTGTCGGATTCCAAGTGGATTTTGGATTTTCGTCTGTTTCTTCGTCTGAAGAAATGTTGATCGTTGCAATGTGCTCATTGAAACGTTATAATTTTCAAAATTAATTAATTCCTTGTTTTTACCATAATTTTCCCAAGCATCGAAAGGTGATGGAGACAGATTAAATTTGAGATTCCCTATTTCTAAAATATGGTCTGAACAGTTTAATTTAACCAAATCAGGTTGTTTTGATAAAAAATCGTAACCCAATAAAATGTGGATTTTTCCAAAACTGCCATCGGGAACGACTTTAAACTGCTGGTTTGTGGAAAATCCACATTTGCTTATTTCAGCGATCAACGTTTTTTCTGCATTAACCCCTTTTCCACCGACACCTACTAAATTTACGGGAGCTATGGGTTTGACCTCGTGACATTTAATTTGTGGATTTCGTAACAATTCTTGTGCAGTAGACGATTCGATCAGCGAGACACCTGCTCCGCTGTCTAAAAGTGCTACTTTCCTTAAATTGCCGAAATTAAAAATTAGATGGGGCCTTGGGTAAGCAGATTTCGAGTTGTAGCCTATGCCGTCAACTCGAACCTGATTCGGGTCTTCCTTGTCAACGTGAGTCTCGTTCCTTGGATCCTGTTCCTCGATTAGGCCTGTAGTATCTATCGCCGCCGCTGGGTGGAGTTGGTGTGGCGTTGGGTTGTTTGAAAACTCCGATTTTGTTTGTTGCTGTGTCTCCCTTTTTTCTTGACGTTTTCTTCATTTTTCTTCTGTAATTTTTTCGGGGTGAGAAGTGCTGTCCCAATAAATTAGACATATTGTTGGTGATGTCACTGACGGAATTAGAGGAATGCGTAACTTCCTCTTGTTGACTACGGTCGGAAATCTTGATGGCTTCGCCGGAATGAATTAAATGCGATCTTCTTTCGTTGGTGTCCAATGTGCTACGGAATTCGACTGTTCTGTCATCTCCGATTAATTCCAGAACTATGGGGTTGTTGGATTTGGATAAATTTAATTCCGAGTGGAAATTTGTGGAGTCAATTCCATCTTCAAAGAGTGTTAACATGACTGAATCGCATGATAACGTGAAAATCTTGTTTACTTTGTTGAGTTGCTCCGTAAAATTTGTTGCAAGATGGGAGTTTAGATTTAGAGCTGGGGCTACGTATTTTTCAGGAATTGTGCCGAAATACGAAGCTAATCTTGGCAACGTTAGTGTCCTGTCCTTGAGTGCTAGTTTTTGTTGGTGCCAGTCGACTGTTGAGTATAAATCTAGTAATAAACCAGCAGAGTTGATTGTCGAGTGAATTTTCCTGCTGTGAAATAATTTATTTGTTTGTTCTCTAGGCGTGGGGGTGGATGATGGGATTTCAGGATTTTCGGTACTGACTGTGTTGATCGGAATTTTTCCGTGCTGGAGTACCCTGCTAACTCAAAAAAACCTGTTACTTTTTGAGCCGTCTTCTAGTTTTTTGACTGTTGAGCGCTTGTTTGCTGCTGCTGATTGTTTGTTGAGGTACGGGGCTGAGTATAGTTTGCGTTGTTGTTGCTGTTGCGATTGTTGCTACGTTGGCGACTGTAGGATGACAAATTTAACTGTTGATTGTCCCTAGATTCTTGATTGTTGCTTCTTTGTTGGTTCGATCTTGGGTAATTACCTCGCCCGTCTCTTTTTGGAATTGGTCTTCCCTCTTTTTCTAGCCGTCTAGTGTTGGCTGCTCTGACAATTTCCAGTCTTTCTTCTTGTGTTTTACAATCTCTGCTGATGTGATTTTTTTCGTAGCAGCGAAAGCACGTGCGTGATTCTTTTCTTTCCGGCTGGAAAACGTCGACTCTGGCTTCTTGCACGGCGCCACGCATTTTCAGGTTTCTAACTTCTCTGTTTGTTTTTTCGATTTCTTGCAACATTTTTGCTAGATCGGCGGCTGTTACGTTGGCTGTTTCGTCTGGGGCTGATGACGTGAAACTTGTACTGGTTGTAGGCTTAGGTGGTGGCTTCTTTTTAGGCTGTTGCTCTCCTTCTTCTGTATATTCGCTGATTTCCGTCTGATGTTTTAGCGTGACGTAAAGCATTTCTTCCCAGCTCCTAGGTTTTTGATTAGCTAAGAACGTTTCCAGTTCTCTGGGCATGGCCGATTTAAAGGTGCATCGCATGGTTTCGTCTCGCATTCTCTTCTTAAGTGTTGCTTCTAAATTGCTATCTTCTGGCTGAACCATCCAGATTTCGGCTGCCATGATTTCGAGACGATCGGCAAATGCTTCGATTGATTCCCCTTCATACATTTTTGCCCTTAAAAATTTAGCCCTAGTAATTTCGGCTCCTCCAGCGCCGAATCTTTCAATTAAAGCTGACTTGAAAGTTGGCCAAGATGTTTGTTCGGCGATTACTAGGCTCGTTGCGACGAAACGAGCTGCTCTGTTGATGCATTTGTTGGTTGCTGCTGCTATCAGCTCGCTATCTGGCAGATGAGGATAAATTTTTCTCAGGTTATCCGTAAGAAGGAGGAAGGTGAAAATGTCGGTCCCTCCTTCCCCTGAGAATTTAGGCAGGTTTTTCTTTGCTTCTCTGATGTCCTCCCACATTCGAGCTTCTACTTTGTCCCTAATTCTTTCGTTGCTGCTGTTGTTGTTTTGTGGGGTACTGCCTATTTTTTCTGCTAGCCTATTTAAAACTTCCACTTGGCTTTCGTTGGCTTGCTGTAGGCCTGCTAAAATTCGTGAAAAGTTGCTGCTGTCTGATGCGGTGGGGCTTGAATGCAAGATTGGCTAATGTTGCTGGCTTGTAGTCTGCGTTGTTCTTGTTGGGGCCAAGAAAGGTGGGGGATTGACGTTTAATCCATCCGAAAAATAGCTTGAATTATTTGGCGGAAGGCTATGATGCTGTGGTGAGCGACTACGTGAATAATTCATTCTATTTCTCCTGGAATCGTCTGGCGAATTCGTGCGAGAACGCTGTGGACGGGAATCACGAGGAGGGCTACGTGATTCATGGGCATCATTCCGATGCTCATCTGTTGGCTGCTGGCGTAGTGGGGATTTCTCCGCAACTGTGCTACGCTTGTTAGCAGGTGCTCTTGGCACGCGCTTACGTTGTCTGCTCTGCCGAGATTGAATCGGCTGCGAGGCGGGAGGAACAGGTGCATTATCTACGTGAGCGTCTGCAAGGCGACTGGGCTTCACAATTGGCCTACCGCTAGTCGAAAGCCTTAAATTGTTCATGTTTTTAGGAACTTTTTTCGTGCTTTTGCTAGCTGTAGTGCTTTTCTTGTGACTAGGCATGATTATGTCCTAAATTCGATCGATTAGACCGGGAGGAAAATTCGATTTTGAGTAGCCTACTTGCTCTGGTATTTTTTTTTCCAAAATTTAATCCGAAAACTCGCTACTTCGCTCAATAATGCCTAACGTGCTGCAGTTTTCTTAATGATTAGGCATGGGTTAAATTCGAATCTAAAACTTCGACACCATTGTAAATCGCTCGTAATTCCTGATTGTTAGGTTTTACGAAGATAACAAAGGTACGCAATAATAAATTCATACCGGCCGGCGCTAATGCGATCGTTACTAACTACAGCACATGAAAGCAATAATGAGCAAAGTAAGGGAGTCCACACAAGATATCGGTCCGAAAGCTATTTAATTAGATTATTAGGGTTTAGGGTTATCCCACCATTAAATCAAGTTAAACCTTCAATAACTAAGTTAGGCACTCTTAATTAATAGGGACCGAAGGCAATTAGGAAGGGGCACTTAAATAAGATGCGCCCTTTCCAAACACTAACCCGGACTTAGTCTCTAAAGGAGGAAAGCTCCTTTAAAATTCGGCTAAGTCCAAGATTGTCAGTATTACTTAACTCTGAACAATGCTGTGGGAATTCCGGCTCCAAGGGCTTAGTGGCTGGTGGCAATTGATGTCCAAAAAGTCGGGGAGTGAGAGTAAAAATCTGCAGGACCCTTGGTTTTAAAGGGTGCCTGCATCCTGCTCTTTTGTGTAGCAGACGATGTGCGATTGGATGCTGAGGCTGAGGGAGGAGCTGATTGGGTTAGGAGCCGGACCACTGATGTTGACTGAGTATCTGGATGGGCCCACACGTGGCAGCGATTAGAGTGCATGAGGCAGAGGCCAAATGCACTGAGTGTCATCTGCTAAGCTAAAGCTAATGTTATTCTGGTAATAATAAATGGATGTCGTAAGGCTGTTGCAGTTAATAAGTTAATGTTATATCGATAAGAAGTATCGGTTGTGTATCGTTAGATACCGATACCGATACAGATTATTGATACCGATATTTTATATCGGAAAGTGCTAATTCTTAAAATAATTACACTAGGGCCAAATTTCCTCTGGAATAGTCCCACGGTCAAATTAACAATAGGCAATACACATCTCCGTTTAGGGACGCGAAGCTCTCTTACAATCGAGGTTCCGGCCTTTGAGTCCATCTTACGGAGATCAAATTACCCCGGAGTCACATTTTTGGTAGCAATGTGGTAACCTAAGTGGCCATTTTTAGTAGCAGTATGTATTGACATTTTCGTAGCACTGCCATTTTAGTAGCAAGTTTGGTATTTTGGTAACATAATTGACATTTTGGTAACAGCAGTCGCCATTTTCGCAGCAATGTTTAAGAGATGATGCGGTTTGGATGAGTAGGACACATTTTCCTAGCTGTAATAATTTCCGTGGCCAATGTAAACATAGCCTGGGACATTATTAGCAACTCCGACAGCATTAGTGTATGGCACGCAACGACGTATACAACGAGCAATCACGGTTGGTATCGCCCTTGCAAGTGTTACTGGTAACTTTGCACGCGGTAGTAATTTGGCAAGACTCCCGGCAAGTATAGAAAACAACATAATTAACAATTTCGCCGATAATTAACGCTACAATCCTGCCGACAAATCATGACAACCAGAAAGGCAAGACCTAACCTAACATCCCAACGCAACTTCTAAACTCGTATACACGTTCCTTAATGATTTATACACTTGTGCATCTTTATATTTCTATTATACGTGTACATGATTAGGCTTTATGTTTCAACGACGACGCCTACCTGTGTTTTCAAAAGACATTTTGGTAACGATTTGATTTGGCCTGTGTCATGGGTTTTGTAATTTGTGCTTTTTTCCAGGTCCGAATCATACCCTTTATTGTACAATATTGTAATGCGACGTTGCCATTGATGTTGATGTGCGTTGAATCCAATGATGTCGTGTGATTTAATTATGTCGTGCGATCTTGTTTACATTTACAATACCGTACTAAGGGTGTGAACACATGAGTGTTTAACTTCACTTTTACTAGCTTGTTTTTAGCCGTTTATTACGGAGCATGTATACGTAATGATAATGATATCCGTGCTTTACTGCCAGTTCATGCATGCACTCCTTTATGCGGCGTAACTGTTGCCAATTTACCACATGTTGATTTGTCACTATTGCCCTAACGTTAGTTAATACGCATGTTGAACTTCATTATTTATTATATTTAACACAAGTTTTGATTTTCGTGTGCATGATCCTAAAACTACATTTGTACATCAAAAACCACACTAGTATTCCCCCAACTAGTCGTTTGGTCTGCAGCCTAGTACCAGTAGCCTTTTATGCATTACAAAGCATGTTTCAGGTTACGGCATGGAATTTGAGAGTGATATAACACTCTTTTCACCCAACATTAGATTTATGCATGGTAAATCTTTAATTTAGCCGATTTATTGTGGTATTACTGGGGAATTTCAAGAATTTCTCTACAAGTGAATTTATTGGTTAAGCACATCGTGCGCTATTATCTATATTGATGTTAAAGGGCCCTTCCCCCACCTCGTGGTGTGTCTCCGATCCCTTACTTCAATATATGGTGTTGTTTTATCAACATATCGCAACTTTTATTCGTGTAAAACGGCCATTTGAAGACGGATAGTGAACAGATCTCCACATTTCGGGATTTCTTCTTCTGTTTCAGCCTGTACCGTGTGAGGTTCTTATTTACCGTTGCAACCCGGTATTTTTTCCACTTTCTCTCGGATTTTATCGATCCTCCTATGTTCTCCAGTATCCCCCGTTCCTTCCTTCCTTTTCTGTCCGTGTGCATAGCGTAGCATTTGGTGCGATGGTCTTGGTTTTTTTTTTTTTTGGTTTTTTAGCTGTTTGCATTACGACTACCCTGTATAATGGCATATTACAATTGGGCCCAACAGCCTACGCCTGTGCCCCCTATGGTATATAAAGGTAATGAGGTCTTGACTGACCACAACTATCAGATTTGGGCCTTGCGTATGCAGGGGTTCATTGTCAAAAATGGCTGGGATTTGGTCCTCAATAACCCCCCTCCTCAGGGTGACGTTGATCCTGAAGATATAGCGGCCTACAGACAGAAGAATAGAGATTGTCTTTGCGTTTTCTTCCAGACCATCTCCCCTTCCATCTTGTACCAGTTTCAGGGCGTAACTGAGGCCAGGACCATTTGGGAAACCTTGCGAGCGCGCTATAGGCAACAACACCCAACGCTACGACGTGTCATGTTGACATGATGCACTGGAGATATGGCCACGCCCCTTACGAGAAGATACGGCAGCTATTCGACTCAGGGAAAGTGATAGGTCCTACATTAGTTGGGAAGCCCACCAAGTTCTGTCCCGTATGTGCTTCCACAAAGACAAAGAAGAAGCCGCACCCGCGTCAAACATTCCCTGTCGCAGTACAGCCGTTGGAGCAACTAGACCTTGACCTCTGTGGTCCAAGCAACGTCCAGGGTCTATGCGGGGAAATGTATTTTTTGACAGTCGTGGACGCTTTTACGCGTCGCTATTTTGTCTTCCCCCTCTGCCACAAGAGTCAGGTCTTCGAGGTTTTTCGGGACCTGGTGGCGTACCTCGACGCTCAGACTGGATTCTTCGTGCGCAGGATCACATCCGACAATGGCGGTGAGTTTCTGAACAATGCCTTCCAGGACTTCTGTTCAGTCAAGGGCATCCACCATGTCCGGTCGATGCCTTACACACCCCAGCATAACCCTGGGGTCGAGAGGGCCCATGGGGTCCTGAAGACTATGGCACGATCCTTCCTGAGTGATGCGGCACTGCTCTGGAATTTTGGCCCGACGCCATCGAGAGGGCCCATGGGGTCCTGAAGACTATGGCACGATCCTTCCTGAGTGATGCGGCACTGCCCTCGAAGTTTTGGCCCGACGCCATCGTTACGGCTGCCGAGGCACGGAATAGCCTGAGCTCCAAGGCGTTGCCAGGCGGTGCGATCCCGTTAGAGAGATGGTCTGGCCGTATTCCACATGTCACACGCCACCGACGCTTTGGTTGCCTGGCGTACGCCCACATCGACAAGACACGGCGTGGCCCGTACTCGCCCACTGCACAGCCCTGCATACACCTCTTCTTTGACCATCAGCGTAGAGGGTACAAACTTTATTCCCTGCTGGGCCAACGGTACATATACAGTGTAGACGTTTCATTTTATGAGGACTTCAACACCTCCACCATGCCTCCTTGAGTCAGGTCCCTCCTAGTGGCCAGTTACCTTGGTTCATGGATGAAGCACCGCCAATCGCAGGGCCGATCTCCGACTCTTCCGACACCGATGACGAGAGTACTCCTTTGATGCCTCCAGCGTTGCCGGCCCCTCCGCCGCCTACTCCTCGCGCTCCGTCACCGGCCCCTCCGCATCCTACCCCTCGCGCTGGGTCACCGGTCCCTGCGTTGCTGAGGCCCCAGCATTGTTCCCGCCGTTTACATGGTCTGCCTCCAGCCACGGTATTTACCGCCCTGACTCAGCCACCCATCGTGGTCATAGAGGAAGCCTTCCAGTCCTCGTAACTCCTTGTGTTTATTCACCGTTCCCTATACAGTGTAATTTGCGTTTTTGATGTTCTGTTTATATCTTATGTACTTTCGATTAACAACTTACTAATGCTCGATGTTATAGCTTACATGCCTACCCTTAATATTGCGTTACGACTGGCCCTTAACTTAACTCTCCTTGGGTTTCATGTTATATTATGCCTCGATGGAATTTTGTTACATCATTTGGCCTTTGTTAAGTCACATTCTATATATTCCTGTATTCCCCGTTACCTTCGGCCTTTGTTAGGTCATGATGTGCTTATATACTCCCATTTTATTAGCTCTTGTCAGCCGCTATGTGTTTGCTTTCCCAGTTGAGCCCTGTTGGGCTGTGGTTTTTATTACTGTGTGTATATGGTGTATATGGTGTTCCTTGAGATTTTGCACACCCTTATGTTACAGATTC
The DNA here is from genome assembly GCA_023313725.1 of Lithobius niger. Lineage (NCBI taxonomy): Eukaryota > Metazoa > Arthropoda > Chilopoda > Lithobiomorpha > Lithobiidae > Lithobius > Lithobius niger. Next base: position 10,870 of record JAHWFP010167774.1, on the reverse strand, counting down.
CTTATTTCCGGTGCTCTTTATTTCCAATGTTCTTGCATTCGACCCGAAGAGGTCTGTGCAAACGTACCAACGCTCTGCTACCCCCATGGACTTGTCCCTTTTCACGCCCACGAGGGGGGGGGGGATCCGTTAACAACGTACTTTGTAATCAGAGTTGTACTTTGTAAACTTATAAACTGTGCCATTCTTATTCTTAACAGTGTTTACCTTTTAAATGGCTTCCAGTTGCTATTCAATGTGCGTTGCAAAGGTGCTCTCCTTTTTCTTAAATTTTGTATAATGTGTATTCCCAGTGTAGGGTTGTAATCTTACTTTCCGTGAGAACTTGCCAGGCCTCGAGGGGGAAATGTTAAACCGTTTTGCTGGCTGCTCCTATTCCTGGAGCTGTTGCTCTTGGGCAGCCATGCCTCACTCTTCCTAACCTGTTGTAATAGTCCCGGCAAGCTCTTGCCCCCATTGTTGTGTGCTTTGTTGCCATCATATTATGTCCTGCAGGCCAACCATTGTTGGTGGCTTCCTAGTGTTTTGTTGTGCTAATCCCTTTGCTTTTTTCTATCCCTTCTTGGTTCTAAACTCAACGGCGCTGGCCGCCCTTTTCTTTTCTCCCCCTTAACGCTCATGTTTGAGCTAAGCTCTAATTCTTGTGAACGAGAGAACTAGCCACTCCAAGGACCATGTACTAGACGGTGTGATCCAGAATCCGGTCGTTTAAAGTCTCTTAAGGTGGAACTCGCCAGGTAAACCCCGATCCCTAGACTCCGGGCCAATGGAACCCTGCGGCCGCCATTAGAGACCGAATAGTAAGTGATGTTTCCCTTACTCCCGCAGTTAGTAAACAACACATGGTCCAAGGTTGCTAATTCCCTCAGGCCAGCCCCGCTGTACGTAGGACTGTCTATTTATCGCTTGTTAGCGAACTGCTTAAATATCATAATCATGAAGTGTGATAAACTGTCCTCAATGCTATGTTGCCTTACCACTGATTAGGGCCAAGGAGTTTTGTTTACAGTCCCCTACAAAAGTTACCTGACGCCATCATTTCTGTTACTACTGAGACTGTTCCATTAAGCTCTTGTTACCGTCCACGCCTCTAATTCCCGTTCACCCGATGTCTTAGTCTGACTAACCTAGGGCCAAATATCCTCTGGAATTGTCCCATGGTCAAATTAACAATAGGCAATACGCATCTCCGTTTAGGGATGCGAAGCTCTCTTACAATCGAGTTTCCGGCCTTATGAGTCCATCTTATGGAGATCAAATTACCCCAGTCACACTTCGGACAAGTTTTGAAGGAGAAGTTTAGAAAAAGGGAGGGGGAAAGCCGGGGATTCGACACAGGCAACGTCCAATCATCGCAGGAGGCCAAAATAATAACGTTAATTACATCTCATAGTTACTGAATCAGCTGGTAGTCCGTCACACTACCCTGTTTGGCACAGGGCAGGGACTTTGCTGGTGCCCCCTTTGGATCCAGATCAGCATCCCCAGGCAACAAGGCGGAGCTTTGCCACCGCTCAGCCATGATGACCACCCAGTGACGTTAAAAAAATCAGAAATGATATAAAAAAAACCGTTAACAAACTGCGAAACAAAGTCTTAGCAAGAAGTTTTCATTTTATTTCCAGTGTTATTTTTCCTATGGGGAAGGGGGGGGGGGGATTTGTGCTTATCACTTGATCAGTGATATCAGATCAACCAATAATGCTTTACAAAGTGTTTAAGCAAATCCCTCCTAGTCAGTGCCAAACACAGCAGCGTGAAAGCTCCTTCAGCACGTTTCATTTACGCAGCCCACTGCATAGTAGCTATTTTTGAAGGCCCTTGGTGCAACGAGTTAGATAGCCCCAGCTCCAAATAAAAAACCTTATATTGCTATTATTAGTAAAGATGTGACGTGCTGATCATTGATCTGTTGCATTACAAATTTATATGTTGGTGGTTGTGGGATGTAATGTGTAATGATCTGGCCTTTTTAAACATTATCTCGGCCCATGCGATGATCAGAGGTCCTGAAACGAATCCCCGGTTTTTTCCCTCCCGTTACTTTACCGTCTAGTAAGCAATGTTCAAATTTGAGCCAGTTCACGCGCACAAGCAGTTTGCTTTAGATGACGTACGGCTCAAAGAAATTTTATTTAAAAAAAACTGTTGTCATGAAGTGAACTGTTTTTGTATTGTATCATCTTTTTAGCTTGTTCCTAAAAGCACATTGGTCTTGTCATACAATGCGTTGCCTCTTTATATCCATGGGCCTTTTGTTCATCATTCATTCAGACAAAAGTGGTGACTTAGAAACGTTTCAGTGTGTGTAGTGTCATGGCGACACAGAACGAAAAATTTCAGTGTGTAGTATTACGGTTGAATTGAACGAATGTTGAAATATTTTAAGTTTTTTTCAGAAAATGTTTAAATATAGGACCCATTGTTTCGGAATAAGAATTGGATTTTGGATCCAGAAAAGTAGTCCAAAATCTTTTTTTTAAAGAACTTAAAAAAGTTAGACTGTAAAAAAATGGCAGGTTATGCGTTTTTTTGTGGATCATCCTGTGTGGCTCCTTCTATACATGACTCCTTACTGGCAGGCAATTTTTTTTGTAAAACTATGAACTTGGGCACCATTATGATTGTGGACTTATATACTTTGGAGGTTTGAGGTGCTGCGAGCCGTAGCCATGACACCAGAAGGAGAAAGGAACAACTTTGCTAGGACTTAAATACTACTACACTACATGGTAGTACCAAGGGTTGGATAAGAGTAGTATAGTTAATATCTAGACTGCTTTTATTAAAACGTTAGGAACTGCAGCAGATGACACCTTACTCGTGAGTCGTCTTTTTTCTTTTAAATTTGGGTTAGCGAGCTAAGCAAACTTAGGTTTCTACAAAGAATTAATTAGGCCATACAGACTAAGTAAATTTTCCCTAGGACACAGAATAATCTGAAAGTCACAAACAGATCCCTGGCGTCGTCTAGGTGCAATCTAATTCTATCCTTACATGTAAAGTGCCAATACCATGTGGTGCAGGGTGGGTGTCTTGTCATCAAGACAGCTCACAAGGATACATACATACTTCACATACTGTGTTAGTTTGGCATTCCTAGTTCCTAAACATTGTTTAATAAATATTCGGTAATGTGAATTACAGGCTTAATTACTAAATCATAGAACTAATCACACAAACGTATAGGCCTAATTACAGGTAGTGCCATCCAAATTACAGGAGTATTACAGAAGTGCCAAAATAAAACTGCTGTACTCAACAGCGTATGGGGATAAATAGTCCAAATATTAGCTCCATCAATTCCCCATCAGACCCTTGCTATCAGAACAATAATTTATGGGCATACTGTATTTCAACCATTTCCCTTACCAAACGGAATTTTTCAACCTGAACGTGCAGTCGTCTGACGTCATGGCCAGTGACGTCATTGGCCTTCCTACCGGTGAGTTCGAAGTATTTTTTTAGGTAAACTTCCAGCCATAAATTCCGAAATTCGTTGCCAGGGTAGAGCGTGTAGTCAGGTCGGTGCAAACCTATAAGAGAAAAGAAACGAATAGGACCATACTGATGGAAATCTGTCCACATGAAAAAGTCACCAAAAAAAATGCACAGTGGGTTACATTCACGAAGTGGTCAAAAAGCCGCTGAGACCGTAAAACAAGTCTGAATTACACATTAAGATAGAGAACCAAGCGTTTAAAATTTTTTTTTTTTTTTCCCCCCCCCCCCCCCCCAAACAGAGTACGGTGACTATTGCTTGTCACGGGGGACTGAATAAGCAATAACCAGTGCGCTTCTCTGTTGTGGGGTAGGGCGACAAAAAAAAACTGGAATGCAAAATGCGGCCCGAAATTAGAGCTAAAGGGTTTAGGCTGGATTGGTGGGCTTTAAATCCCATGCACCCCTGAAAAACAACAACTCATTTTCAATAATTTTAGGTCTTATATGAAATGTGAAAAAAAAATATAAAACAATTTTCAGAACTTTCCAGTTGCACATCTACGTTCACCAAAACTTTTATTCTTAAATTTAGGCGTGGGGTGCACTGACCCTTTGCCTTCTTCCTCCTCCTCCCCGCCCTCCCTTCTCCGGCCACCGGGTGTACTACTGATGTGGTTGCCCACCAAAGTTAAAAGGATGCCTCTCATATCTATCGTCTCGCCACTCGTAAAGGGTGTTAGCCCCAAAATGTAGGAATGAACTTTATCATTGAGCAATATGTATTATATTTTTATTATAGTACACATCATTTAAAAAATAGCACTTATTTTTAGGATAAACAGACTTAATTTATATACTATTACACATAATGGTTCAGTTCACTTCAGACCCTTAGTTTGAGTGTTTAAATCTTTTAAGGCCAAATCTTGAATATATAAGCCATGTTTGGCCACCGTACTTGGTTGGTGACATTGACCTTATTGAGTCCATTCAGCACAGATTTAAAAGTCTCTGCGGGGCCAGCGTAAGAGATCCTCCTCTGAAAGGTTCGTCCCTCTTAATCTAGATTCACTACAGTTGCATCAATTAAAAGCAGGCATGTACTTAACTTTTTCATTGTTACATGTGTAGTTGCTTTTGAGTTTATTAGATTTTTTTTAAATTACATATCGATACCCATACACGAGACCTCCTGTTCAAACTTACAGTAGGTACCCTTTATAGCCTACTGACTGTCATAAACATTTCTTTACAAATCGCTGTCATTCAGATTTGGTATGACCTACCAAGTAAGTTGGTGTCATGCTACTATCTCCTAAATCCTTTAAAGTGGAACTCCGGTAATGTGATCGGAAAAAAAATGTCTTTTGCCGCTTTCTGCTACTTTTCTGTGTGTGTTTAAGTTATATACTCAAAGGGTTTTTAACTTGAAATAATTATTTTTTTTTACAATCTAAGTTATTTTATTACCATCACTTGTAGTATTTGACAATGATTTTTTTTTCTGCTGTGTAGAATACACTGCATGGGTAGAGTGTTAGTAGTCGGAACTGGCCCTTCTCCTCGCCTTTTGCTGCTTCCAGTATTAAAGTTTCATTTCATTTCAAGCGATAAGAAAATAAAAGCAAACATTCAAGACATGAGACGCAAGAAAGGAAGAAACCATGAAAATGATTAAATAACTAGCATAGAAACACACAACGAAAAAGGCTGAAGCTTTTAGACCAACCGTGTTAATTTGGGTAGGTAGCACTGGACGAACCAGATTGACAACCAGATTGACTGGTAAGGCCATAATCGTACATGATACATCAATCTAGTTGGTAACGTAGTGTCTTTAATAGCATATATCCATCCAGTATGTTGGTAACGTAGTGTCGTAAACAGCATACAGCCATCTAGTAAGTTGGTAACATAATGTCTTTAATAGCATATATCCATCCAGTACGTTGGTATCGTAGTGTCTTTAATAGCATCCATCCATCTGGTAAGTTGGTAACGTAGTGTCTTTGATAGCATCCATCCATCTGGTAAGTTGGTAATGTAGTGTCTTTAATAGCATACATCCATCTGGTTAAGTTGGTAACGTAGTGTCGTTAATAGCATATATCCATCTAGGAAGTTGGTAATGTAGTGTCTTTAACAGCATACATCCATCTAGTAAGTTGGTAACATAATGTCTTCAATAGCATATATCCATCCAGTACGTTGGTATCGGTAGTGTCTTTATAATAGCATCCATCCATCTAATAAGTTGGTAATGTAGTGTCTTTAATAGCATCCATCCATCTGGTAAGTTGGTAATGTAGTGTCTTTATTAGCATCCATCCATTAAGTTGGTAACATAGTGTCTTTAATGGCATACATACATCTAGTAAGTTCATAACGTAGTATTGTTAATAGCATACATCCATCTGGTAAGTTGGTAACGTAGTGTCTTTAATAGCATCCATCCATCTGGTAAGTTGGTAACGTAGTGTCTTTAATAGCAACATCCATCTGGTAAGTTGGTAACGTAGTGTCTTTAATAGCCACATCCATCTGGTAAGTTGGTAACGTAGTGTCTTTAATAGCAACATCCATCTGGTAAGTTGGTAACGTAATGTCTTTAATAGCAACATCCATCTGGTAAGTTAGTAACGTAGTGTCTTTAATAGCAACATCCATCTGGTAAGTTGGTAACGTAGTGTCTTTAATAGCATACATCCACCTGGTAAGTTGGTAACGTAGTGTCTTTAATTGCAACATCCATCTGGTAAGTTGGTAACGTAGTGTCTTTAATAGCAACTTCCATATGGTAAGTTGGTAACGTAGTGTCTTTAATAGCCACATCCATCTGGTAAGTTGGTGACGTAGGGTCTTTAATAGCATTAAGACATTTCAGTGGATGTTTACGCAATCCCCGTTGCGTGTTATCTTATAACGACTTAACGCGTAGTTTTTGTCACTACACCCGAGAACGAATGAAAAAAGTACCAAATCTAGTTTTGTGGGAGGGGGGGGGGTCTACAGGGGTCCGAACAACGTGAGCACCAACAGCCATATGGTTATTAGTATAATCACAAACAAAATAGACACTTGTTCGAATCACATGGCTGACCTGTTACTTAAAAAACATTGACCGTGAGAGGGTGCAATTACGCAACGATTTCTTGACTCAATCTCGCAGCTGTTCACCATTAAAAATGTAGTCTGTTGACGGCATTAAATATTTTCTCTGTAATTTTATGAAGTTACAATGCCACCAAGTAATTTTATCTTCCTGTTCACTAAACGCTAAAGTTGTGTTACTACAATATGCGACTCAACGTTGACTTTCGAAAATGTAGCCAGTCGGAATGTTTAATTCTTTTCAACGGAGTAATCGCGAATTATCACTGGCTCAGCAGTCAGTATCCTACTCTAAATTCAAAACGTAAAGGGATTCGTTTTAATTTGTAAATGCACCTCTATGTGGAGGGTTAATATATGTCTGGCTTGCAATGATACTTAAACCTTGGACTATTTCTTTAAGCGGCTGCACACACCTTGGTACGAGTGCGTCATTACCTGCATTCTAATCGTGGAATATAGTAAAGAAATGAGTTGAGACTCCAAGACGATAACAAAATTGTTGTTGCGATGGTAACAACGCAACCTGATTAGCTATCTACGACTCAATTTGGTAAAATCCTTGCAGTTCCATCAATCCGTGACAGCAAGTTAAAGAAATCCTCCGGAAGTAAACGTATTCCCAGACGGTTCTGAACTCTCACTTGACTCTTTCTTTACCAATCGTAGGGGCGGTTGCAGACGGAGCACAAACGCGTGTAGTCTGCCAGCTAATCTCAAAAAGGGCTCTAGTTTACGAGATAGTATAACCTGAAAGCTAGAAAAGTTCCATAAGTGCATGTTAACAGGACCCCTAGGGATCCTCATTAGGGTGGATGTAGGCTCATGAAGTTGTGCAGCTTTCCTGTATGACGTCATAAGTAAAATGGCGTCCAAAATGGCAATCAAAAAACATTGCTGCTTCTAGTGCCTAAACCATTCAGCCGATCGAAAATAAACCGGTTACCGGTTTTATGTTCAGAATAAAATTTCCTTCAGAAAACGTTCTATTCATTTTTTTCCCGTAAAATTAACTCGTCTGGCCAAAATTCGTCATTTAAGTTTTATTTGGCCATTTATGTATGCTATAGATACAACAGCGCACATGTGCATTATAATTCCTGAGTTTAAACAGCTGCAATGTTAGTTCTAATTAAGATCCATTAACATAATTGGGATTAAATGAAAGGATAAGATGTGTATTTTCCAACAGGGGTAACTAAAACGATTTATTTTAATTAGAATCTGAGCTACGACAATTTATGTACGTTGTAGCGCTTTGATTTTTGCGCCATTTTACGACAAGATCCATCTTTAAACTGCTGAAGCAGCCGTTATAATTCAGATAAATGGATGTAAAGATACAGATGTATGTTTTCTAACAAGGGTAATTAGAACGATTTATTTTAATTAGAAGCTAAGCTACGGTAGTTTATCTACATTATAGAGCTTTGATTTTTGTATCTTTTTACAATAAATTCCGTCTTTAAACTGGTGTAGTGGTCGTTCTAAATTAGATAAATCGATGTAATTAGGCTTAAATGAAGGATGAAGAATGAAGATGCATACTTTCCAACACGGTTAATTAAAATGATTTATTTTAATTATGATAACTACTACACTAGTTTAAAGATAGTACTTATCGTAAAACTGCAAAAATCAATCCCCTACAATGTAGATAAACTGCCGCAGAATATCTTGTTAGAAAATATACATTTTCATCTTTAATTTAAGCCTAATTACATCCATTTATCTAATTTAGAACGACTACTACACCAGTTTAAAGATGGAACTTATCTTAACGCGATAAAAAAAT
>JAHWFP010167773.1:10836-25425 GCA_023313725.1 Lithobius niger | reverse complement strand
CGTTTCAATATCCTTGCAAATTTTCGACAGTCAGGTTTTCTGGAGTTGGAGGGGCTCAGAACGACTGTCTTCATCAGGCTACCACATCACCGCTTACTTCGTCGTGAACGTTCGTCTGCTTTCGTTCTTCTGCTGCTGTCGTTCGTTGGAATGCGGCGCGAGGCCATAGCCTCCGTACCTCCGTAACTTGCAGGCCAGTGCACCACTTCTCCCGCAGCAACTTATTAAACTCTCCTCTCAGCAGGAACTGAATGTTTGGGTTTAACGGTCCCTGGATATTCATCAGCACAGCCTTCTCTCGGCTGTGGTGTTGAATAGCCAGGGATTCTAGGCTTCTCAGATGCACATCATTGTTAGAGTTGGACTTGAGTGTCACAGTGCCTTCCCAGTTGATTTGGTGTCTAGTTTCCTTGTGGTGGACTGCAATGCCATTTGTTACTTCATTCCTGGTGTCTGCCATGTGCTGCTTGACGCTCGTACGTATACCTTTTCTTGTCTCTCCCACATAGACGGCATCACAATCCCCACATGGAACTCTGTAAACGCCTTCACGGGTGTTTTTAATGTGCTTCAGAGCTTCATCTTCTTGCTCACTGGCTTCACTTCTTTTTCTTGTTATGTCATCAGGAAAGGCATGCTTTTTCATCAGGTGATCCTTCAGGCCCTTTGCGTTCTTGACGTACGATGTAAAACCATTTTTCCTAAGCACACCTTGAACTTTGTGACGCCTTCCACATACGTAACTGCCACTCTTGGTCCTTCTTCTTTATCCTTAATGTTGGGGTGGTGGTGTGCCTTCCATACTCCAGCTTTCTTCATGCCTACTGCTCGACTAATCATTCGGTTTAGGCACCCGGGTGGATAGCCTAACACAACAAACTTTCCTTTGGTCTCGTACAGATGTTTCCTTGCTACATCCAGGCTCGCCGAGTTTTGCACCATTCTGATGAACTCATTCTGGGCAATTGCTTTTAACTGGCCTACCAGGTGCCCTGAGTTGTAGGGGATGCCCCTACCTGTTGTTGTCGGTTTACGGTAAAGCTGGTAAACAATCTTGCCGCTCCCTGTTCTCTCCAGTACGACATACAAAAACGGTAGTTTGTTTTTCACTTCTTCATAGGTGAAGCTAAGATCCTCAGTCTACGCATTAAGCACCCGTTGCACATTGGTGGACTGCCCTTTCTTCTGTATGGAAATAGCGTCATCCACAAACCTCCTTCACAGTTTCATTTCAGGAAAGGATTTAATAATAAAGGCGTCAAGGTGCTGGAGCACCACTGGTGAGCACGAGTACCCCATCCGGGCACCCTTGGTTTGCCAAAACATGACTCCTTCATATTCCACGTAAATGTGCGCTAGGAGAGCCTTAAGTAATGCCCTGTCCTTCTCGTACACTTCATCAGGAACTCCAGTTATCTTGGCTGAGAGGGCCAGCATTCTTAAAATGGAGTCGGTGCGTTAGGCTTGGAAAAAGTTTTTTCACGTCATAAGACACCAGTATTTCATCTTCTTCGACCTTGATATTTTCAACTTCTAGTAACAGACGAGAAAAGGTATACGTACGAGAGTCAAGCAGCACATGGCAGACACCAGGAATGAAGTTGTAACGAATGGCATTGCAGTCCACCACAAGGAAACTAGACACCAAATCAACTGGGAAGGCACTGTGACACTCCTCAAGTCTAACTCTAACAATGATGTGCATCTGAGAAGCCTAGAATCCCTGGCTATTCAACACCACAGCCGAGAGAAGGCTGTGCTGATGAATATCCAGGGACCGTCAAACCCAAACATTCAGTTCCTGCTGAGAGGAGAGTTTAATAAGTTGCTGCGGGAGAAGTGGTGCACTAGCCTGCAAGTTACGGAGGCTATGGCGTCGCGCCGCATTCCAACGAACGATAGCAGACGAACGTTCACGACGAAGTAAGCGGTGATGTGGTAGCCTAATGAAGACAGTCGTTCTGAGCCCCTCCAATTCCAGAAAACCGGACTGTCGAAAATTTGCAAGGATATTGGAACGGTAAATATCCTTTACTTTGAAATCTAAGCGTACAAAACGTAAACATGGACTCGAATTTTCAAAGTAAGCGATGTGACATTTTTAAATCTACTTTATCATCATGACAGAAAGTAATAATAATAATAATATAATAATAATGTAAGTTTATTGCTCATTTGACTCGAAGTTGTCAACTTGTATGAGTCAGCAATACAAAATAAATATTAAAATACACTTATTTACAACAATATACAAAGAAAAAATATTTGCCTACTAATTACATCATATATCAATACACAGTTACATATCACCACTTCCATTTTGAAACAGTATTTAATAGAAATTGAAATGTAATTGTTGAATTTATTTGTTGCATAAAAGCCAGTCTTTTAATTTGGGTTTTAGTTCACTTATGTTTTTACCATTTAAGATTTCTTTTGGTATGGTATTAAAGATATGCGGAATATAATATTTTTTGTTTCTCTAGCAATATTTATTGTTCCATTTGGGTATTTGAAATCTTTGTGACTTCAATCTCATAGTCTGCTTTGTTTATCTATACTGTAGATCTTGTGTGTATTTATATAATAATTTTTTATTATCATACAATCTCTCAATTCTAATACTCTTAAAATTTTATTTCCTTATATAATTCTGTTGTTTTCTGTGGTTGTTCAAATAATATTTTCACAATTTTGTTTTGTACTTTTTGCAATCTTTTGATTAAATACTCTGAAGCAAAACCATATATTTCTAAACCGTATCGTATTTGTCTTGCTACCCATGCTTCATATATTGTTTTTTTTTGTTTTTACTATCTAAAACATTTCTTAATTTAATTGGTATAATTTTGCTAATATATATATATCTTAATTTATCAATTATCATTAGTATATATCATATGATTTAAAATTGCAACGTGAATCTATCAACATTCCCAAATACTTTGTTTTTTGTTTAAATTCTAATTTTTTACATGAATTTTGACAGTTTATCTTATCTTTCACAATTTTCTCCATGTATTAATAATAATGATGTAATGATAATAATAATAAAAATTATAGTTATAATTTTAGTATCCAGTTACAATACATATATGTACGATATACACTGTAATTCTCGAAGTTATTAATTAAATGCAAAAACTGGTAAACAGCGTTGACAGTGATAATATTCAGACATATTAAATTATATGAATACACTTAAATCACCTTCAAGAATGTTTCTACAACAGTTCACTTAAATTTTCGAGGAAGAAAACACTGTTCCTCTTCTTCAGAAGAACACACCACAGCAGAGAAAGTTCGTTCGATGTGCGCTTACTCCATGTTGCACTTTAAATCTTCGCGCACGTTCTGCCAACCACTGATCTCCAAGTTATTCACTAGAGGGCCGCTCGACGACTGCAGTCAAATTCCACTTCGTGTCTAGTTTGGTAGTTAGAGGCAATGGGACAAGTTCTTCAATTAGGTCGTGGGAAGGGCCAGTAAGGTTCATGAGAGGCACTCGTCGACGAGAAAATCTTTTAATTGCATGGGATTCATGTGCCCGGACGTGTGCTCGTTGTTTGGTGTTGGAGTGGAGGAGCACTGACGCCTGGTCCCAAGCAATGTTTGTCTTGCGATGATGTTGGGCAATCCCATTCAACTTTCTCCTCGTCTGGTGTCTCCCATGTGCTCCTTGAGTCGTAATTCCAGACGGCGTTTCGTTTCTCCGATGTAAGTGGCATTACAGTCCAGGCACGACACCTGATAGACCACTTTTTGGAGATTGCGCACATCAGGAGGTGGTAAGCACAAAACAGGCCTATCAGCTGGCAGCACGGTGGGTGGGGGGAGGGGGGACTGTCCGGTGGGGGTGCACTGTTCTTTGATGGGGGGCACAGGGGGGACTGAGGGGAAGAGCGGGAGGAGGGGGAGGGGGGAGGAAGGTGGTGAAGCAGCAGAAACAGCAGGTTTGGAGCGCAGCAACTTTTTGATATTGGGAGGATAACGATGCCTGCACCGGACTCCATTTTTGGCGAGGATGCTGTGGCTGGAATCACTCACACCGGGAAGGTAGGTAACTCATTTGACAGGAAAACCATCCTCGACTTTGTGAGATGTGTCAGCATCTACCCTTCGTTGTTGAATCCTCGCTTTGGCTCGGCCCAATACAGCCTTGGTCATGCTGTTGATCCACCTCGCAGGGAATTCTCGTTCAAGGAAAGTGATCTTGGCGTAATGCAGGAAGACTTCCGCTACGTGGGAGGAAGATGAGAGTTCATACCACCACCTGATGTACGCAATCTCCAAAAAGTGGTCTCTCATGTGCCGTGCCTGGACTGTAATGCCACTTACATCGGAGAAACGAAACGCCGTCTGGAATTACGACGCAAGGAGCACATGGGACACCCGACGAGGAGAAAAATTTAATGGGCTTGCCCAACATGATCACAAGACAAACCACAATATTGCTTGGGAGCAGGCGTCAGTGCTCCTCCACTCCAACACCAAACAAGGAGCTCACCTCCGGACATTTGAATCCCTTGCAATTAAAAGATTTTCTCGTCGACGAGTGCCTCTCATGAACCTTACTGGCCCTTCCCACAACCTAATTGAAGAACTTGTCCCATTGCCTCTAATTGCCAAACTAGAAATGAAGTGGAATTTGTCTGCAGTCGTCGAGCGGCCCTCTAGTGAATAACTTAGAGATCAGTGGTCGGCAGCACGTGCGCAAAGATTTAAAGTGCAACACGGAGTAAGTGCACATCGAACGAACTTTCTCTGCTGTGGTGTGGTCTTCTGAAGAAGAGGAACGGTGTTTTCTTCCTCGAAAATTTAAGTGAACTGTTGTAAAAACATTCTTGAAGGTGATATAAGTGTATTCATTATTCATATAATTTACTATTAATTAAAACAGCTGGTAAGTGAACCAATAAACATTTTGTTCAAAGTGAAGTTTAATAATATTTTTTGATAGTTACTAAAAGTTAGAATTTTAAAATTTTTTAGGATTTTAGAATTCCAAATTCAACACTTCGCGAGGGGGGGATTTAGGTGCCCCCCCCCCCCCTCCCTAGCGTCGTCCCTGGTTGTGTGGAAGTACTATTTACTGAAATAAATTTATTCTTAACACCGGTTGGGCAGTGTTAGGGAATGGGATAAATTTATTGTCTGCACCGAATCTACATGGAGTATGTGACCCATGCCTCACTATTAATTGTTTCTATGGTGAAGGCAACTGTAGCTATGTGCATGGTACAGGGGTCAAAGGCAGTAGTTATTATTATTAAACTTCTGTGGAACAGAAATAATGAAAAAAAATAACGTCATGTAGTAGTCACTAATACCATTCAACATTTTGATTTTTAACTGCTTTGAATGTTAATACTACTATCCTTTTTTCAGGGAATTATAAGTAATAGGAATCCAAAATGAATTGATGCCTTCCTAATTGTACTTATTGTACTGTTATTATGTCAACCTATTAGAATTGTTACTTTTGTCACTTACTGCAATTTTTTTTTACAATAGGAGCCTTTGAACTTAATTCCACTTCTGGTGTGCTTCAACTGGTAAAAGAACTAGACAGAGAAAAGGCTGAACTCATTAAACTGTTTGTAATAGTTGAAGATTTGGAAGCAGTAAATGGTGTGCAGACTGCAACAGGTAAACTGCAATCATGTTCTGTGGATGTGTTATTCTGATGTAGTTTTTAAAAATTAGCATAACATAATAAATGTAACATCCTAAAGTAAAGAATGCCATCTTCCAAGAAGAATGTTATCCTCCAAGTTATCTTTATGTATTGCAGTATATTCACTAAACATCTACTATTGCGATTGACATTTTTGTTCCAAAATCTTTTGTGTTTGTGGCTGTAGAGCTGCATGAATGCCAAAACTCACATCCAACAGATTAACTTTATTGCCTTCAAAGTTTTCAATGGAAATGATTAGTTTTATGTAGGTAAAGTATTGGCAAATAGTTCCACAATTAAGTTGGAACGAGAGTAAGACACCTAAAGCATTCTTGGCCCTTCCATAAATTTTTCTTCATAGTGCCAGGTATACATAAGCAACTGCTTCATATAGGTAAAAAACATAGTAGTGGGAAAGTGGACGTTCTTGTACTGTTGTTAAAAACACAGCAACAGCCCTGTTTCAATCGCCTCCTGCCCTGCCTTGGCAGTTTGACGTGAAACATATGCCACTTTGACCCATCTACACAAACAATAAGTCATATTACCTTTCCGTTTATCTTTATTGAACTTCTTCTTGGGACGGTTTGTAATACCATTTTTAAAATCGCATTTTTGATCTTGGGATTGGAGTTTGCCACTCGTCACTAAGAGACGGGTTTAAACATGCTGGTGTTTGCTAAAAAGAGGCAAACTACAACTGGAATTTTAGACGTAAAATTAATAATCCCCCAATTTATGTTTAAAAAGTTTTAAAAATCTGAACATGCGGAACACCTTAATTTTAAAATAATGACATGTGCTAAAAATATTCGCACTACAAACGCTGGTGATATGGGCGACTTAGGCGAATAGCAGCGCTCATAACATGCATGCACAATGTTACGTGCAGGAAAGAACAAATAAAAACGTTGAATTTCAACATCAGAAGCAAGCAAATCACTTCAGAAATTTCGAGCTTGAGACGAACTACTACGAACAGCTTCGAAATGTAGTTCGTAGTACTTTTTGTTAATGTTCTCTTTTGAGGATGGTGAACATTTTATTCACCTAAAATTCAAATGGACTTTTGTTTTCCACCGTATTGTGGTAAAGTGTTTTCTTCTTTCTAATGACTTCAGAAATAAAGGAAATGTTCCAAATTACATGCGGTGGTGAGTCTAGATCTGATTAAATAACGATCAAAAATTGTGTGGAAAAGTTAGGCCTAATGCATTCCAAGTAAGCAAAAGATAACTCATTTCACTACAAAACTACGTTTTTAAGCAAGAAATGTGCATGCCAACAACTACGTTAGTAAAACTACTTTTTGGCACAGTTCAAACGAAGTTTGGCATAATTTTAACATCAGCGTGAGCCGAAAGAGAATTAAAGCAATAGTGGCACTGATGTTTCCAACACAGTGCCCAAAACGTGAATGAGGATCAGAGCTACTGTGCTAGCATATTATACAACGGGCAGCAGCGGTCCAAGCGGGTAATAAGCTAAGCTCATGGGATTTAAAATGAAATTTAAATTGATTTCTGGCATAAATAAAGCAAATGGAAACGATTTAAGCACAAACTGAAGGTTAGTATTTTGCAGATAGTAAGAAACATAGTAGTAGACTGCGTCACTGCCTGATTCATCAATCGATACATTCATTAATGACTTTCATTCTTTTTTTTTTGGAGGGGGAGGAGAAGTTGGTAATGTTTAAGGATTCTTTACAAGTTTCATATTTCATCTGTTTGTTTATGGAAGGCAGGAAAAAAGTTTAAAATGTGTTGAGCCAATGGACCACCATGAGCAATTAAAATCTCCTTTGCAAATTTACCCCTTGTACAGTCAAGGTGTCTATTTGAAAATGAGATTTCAGTTTATCTCCTGTTCAAATTTCAGTTGTTCAACTAAAATCTTTACAAATTGACACCTTGACTGTACAAGTTCATCTGGGTTTCACTTCGATGAGAGTCGATATATGTAAATGGTGGACCCTGGGCCCTACATTCTGTTACGTCCGTAAAAATGGATTCCAAAAAAAATGTGGAATGTCAGAATTCAAATAATTTGATGGCAATGCTGGAGGTCCCCAATCTATGGCTGTCAAATGGGACTGGTAATGAATAACACAAAATATAACAGTGTACCAAATATAAACAAAAACAAAAAATAACAGAGGAAACTATGGGGTTTCTTACATTTCGTAATAAAGCCTGCACTCGAGTTATTAAACAGTGTTTATCTAGACATACGCTAGTGTGTGGCGCCAAGTTAGGCATTAATCATCACAGCAAACATCACATTAATTCAATTGTCGAGGTTGTAAACCATTATAGCGCGACACCCTAGTGTCGGTGTCTAATATCCTGAAGCAGAGTTGAGCACATTTCAGGTTCTTGGATAAAAATAATAATGCGGTACAAATGCTTAAATTGTGTTGAAATCAAGAGCAATGACCCATTTGACAAAAAATAACTCGTGTAGTAAAGCCAGCTAAGCTGCTTCCAATGAAAAAATCTGACTCTCAATAACGTTGCAAATGTGTAACTAGCTAGCTAGCTAATTCTAATCCGCTCATCCCCATGTTAATTTCCGTAGGGTGATTATTCATCGATATCGAGTAACGGGAAGGCTTCCAGCTATGAAATTGAACGAATGGCTGCAGTACGATACGAACTGCGTACTTTTTATGGTCTAGGGTGTAACGGGGATGGCGCGTAAGTACAAAAGTATTGTTATAACCATTGTTAGTATTGTCGGTATCGTCTCTCATTGGACGGCCAAAGTTTGGGCGATGACAATATGTATACTGACGTGCGTGCCTAGACACACACTAGTGTAGCACGATAAATCAACAACGTTGCCAAAGAAATTGTATTCGCGTCCAATTCACGAAAAATAAACCAACTGTAAAATCATAGTAAAATAAACAAAGCCAGAAACTGGTGAAGAGGCCACCAAGTTGAGAGTGGTTCGGCCCTTCAAAGGAGTGATATCAACACACTAAAGTTAATGTAATGAAAAACAAATTACAACAAAATTAAAACCAAACCCAAAACCTGTAAAGAGGTAACTAAGTTGAGAATGCTTCGGCCTCTAGGCAAAAGGTAGTAGCAAAGTGTTAAAAAACAAATTTCTTGTTGACGTGCCACTTTATTAGACAACTGCACGGTAGTGGAGTTGAGTCTAATGCACAATTTTATATCAAAAACCAAAACTGGTAAAAGGGGCCGCCAAGTTCTGAATGGTTCGGCCTTTCAAAGGAGTGATATCAACACTCCAAGACTTTTGCCAACTTAATCGCACCGAATAATACTTTGGACGTTAAATGAAAACTTGAACATAGCAAGTAGAAATATTCTAGTTTTCCTTTAACCTTAGAACTATTAAGCAGTGCGATTAACTTTGCGAATGTTTTGGTGTGTTGATAACACTCCTTTGAAGGGCCGAACCATTCGGAACTTGACGCCCCTTTTACCAGTTTTGGTTTTTGATACGAATATTTATTACCATTGCTCTCTATATTGCTGTAATCTTTAAAGACTACACCACTTTATATGTTTTAGCCACTCTGACAGTTAAAATCGAAGATGTGAATGACAACTCCCCAGTATTCCGTAAAGACAGATACCTCCGGGCTGTAACTGAAAATGCCAAGGAAGGGACTCCCATTCTGACTGTTGTAGCTGATGATGCTGACAAAAATCGGACAATTGAATACATGTTGCAGGGACCACCTAAAGTTCTTGAACTTATTCGCATTGATTCCAAAACGGGTAAGTGTAGGAAAATACTAATAGCAAACAATATTTGGCATCTTTGCTTTCACTGAAATAGTGGAATTCAGAGTCAATAAGCAACTTACACATTTTGCAGGTCCAAAATGACTACTAAGCGTAAGTGTTTGTAATCCATTTACTTCTGTTAGTTGAAGGACTGATTAGGATATGCTCGAAGGGACTGTAGTTTCCTATCAACACAAATCAAACTTGCTGAAATACAACATGACGTAAACACCAAGAAAAATGATGTACTAATATTTTGTGAATTAAATAATTTGATAAATGCTCTGTGATGTTATCTAGCTTGTTGGCATATTGCTTCTAGCTAGCTGCATTCCCACATTATAAACAAGAAACAATTTAAGAAAAATCACCCAGCAATACCTTTCAATGCTACCTTTCTAAACCTGCCTTTGGTGTTTTAGTTTGAAGAAAGTATAAGTGCAGACATTGATTACTAATTTTTTATTCTGACCTGACCCTGATGTTGTTGCCTGAATAGTTGATAGCTTTTATTGTCTTCCATTGCAATTTAACGGCTTACTTACATCAATCATCTCTACCTTTAGGTGAGTTAATAGTAAGTCAGAAGATTGACCGTGAGGTTTTCCAGTGGCTCAATGTGAGCGTGCTAGCCGCCGACAACGGCTTTCCTCCTCGTGCTAGTGCGGTCGAAGTCGGCATACAAGTGGTCGACGAAAATGACAACAACCCAACATTTGCAGAAGGAGAGACCAGTTTTACGGTTGCTGAAGACGCAGCTCCTGGAACCAAAGTATGTGGTTCAGATGCATTGAAATTTATACCAGCTGAGACAAAAAACACCATTGGCATTATTACTTTGTGATTTTATAACCGAAAAATGGCATGAGGATATTTACTTTAAAAGTGAAAAGTTCAGTGATTTCATAGTTATGCTATTTTTCCAAAAGTTTAAATACTCCTGCTGCATGCGAATTTTTAGCAAACTATTCCTACGCTGGATTTGTGAAAACTAATTCCAAACATCAATATAAACACAGCCCTCCAATTTAACTGAACCACTCCAGCTGAAGACAAATGGTTGAATTACCACAAATCCAGTGTGGGGAATAGTTTGTCAAAAATTTGCTTGCAACAGCAGCATTTGAACTTTTTTGGAAAAATAGCATGACTATGAACTCACTGGATTTTATACCTTTCAGTTATTTCCAAGTTTTCAATTAATTTTAAAAGCAAGCTAGCCATAACTATCAACGTTGTCACCTTTTGTTCAACTCCAAGTGGTCCTTTTCTTTTCTGTTATTCATAGATTTCTTGCATATCAAGGTGCAAGGAGTCAATACCAAGTTTAACAGTGAAAAGGGTGCTTCATTAGTGTGCCTGGGCTTCAATATAAAGCAAACAAATGATAGCTGATTTCCCTGCCAAGACGTTCTATAAAAAGAAAATTATTTACTAACCTATGCATATGTCAGGCTTAAAAACCCCCCAGAACACACTAGTAATGAAGATATTTATGACTTATGATTAATAAGTTCTTTTTTTTTAATCACTACAAGCCAAAGAACGTGGCAAAAGCATGGAAACTTTTGAGAAAAAGAAAAGAATTTATTATGCAATTCATAGTTAATGAACTAATTTTTTTTTTAGAGGTAGCTTTTTTTGACAGTATACAAAAGTGAGAAAGATTTGGTTTATACAGGAAAAATTGAATTTTGGTCTGTCCTCTGAAAGATACGAGGAAATCCTTTTCTTATCGTGACATGAAGGAATTTGTTTTTCTTACCAGCCATTATCATGTCAACATTAATGGAAATGATCTAAATTTATTGAACTGCTGTCCATGGTCTTTCCCCCTACTCTTTAGCTTCAAATGTACTGAACTTGACAAATAATCACTGTCAGTTTGGAAGGGATGCGAGTGTGGGTGCTAGTGGTTTAACTGCCTGAAGATGACAACCAGTAATGGTTGTTGAAAAATTGCAGGTTTTGTAGTGAAAACCTTTGAATTTTGGCTCCGCGTTATTGAATAGTGAGTATTTGTCATGAACTTTAACCAAAGTAAAACTATTGGGTCGATTGATTTGTCGGCATTCAAAATATACTGAACGGTAACTTAATTATGTAAAGGTACTTTCAGCTTTGATGTAATATTTAATTTAGTGAAAGTTTGAGGATAATGCAAATTGTTACAAGCACATCTCCTGAATAATTCAGACATCACAAAAATGTCAAGTTTTGAAAGTCCAAATCTTTTATGCCATTATCTAACATGTGCTGATCTGGTTTTTAACATTTGTGCCATACGAGCTTATCCACTCATCATTTATCCTTCTTGGATACAGTGTCATCTTTGGCTTCGTTGATTTGTAAATTCTAATCGTTTTTATTTTTAATTTGTTCACCTTATGTTTTTGTATTTCATTATTATATCGTGGATTGAGGTATGTATGCTCTTCCAATTCCACTCCACACTGAGTAAAGTTTGGTGAAATTTTCATTAACACCACATGTTCACGTTTAGCCATTCACTACATTTTTTGGTAATCATTTCTTTATGGTGGTGTATATTCAGCCGAAAATCTCAGTTGCTCTGGGACCCCTTATACTGGCAATTTCTTAAAGAAAATTTTAATTGTAAAAATGTTTTTGTTATTGCTAACATTCTTGATTTTTCAAAGCAGACTCAGACTTTGTTGGTTGTTTTTTTTAGGTTGGAGTGGTGGAAGCCACAGATGCAGATCTGGGTGAAAATGGTAAAATCACATACCTCCTTGATAAGAAGACATCACTTGGAAAGTTTAGCATCGACCCTAATTTGGTAGGCAATATACTTAGCATTGCAAGCATAAGCTAGTGCACTAATTTCAAATATTTATATGTCTTATAACTATTTCATCAATTGGGATGCTATTTTTTTGGCAGATGTCTTGATTAGTGGCCAGCTTTAATCCCACAAAGGGACAAAACTATTATTGCATCCGAAGGGGAGAGTGGTGGGAGGAAGGTGAACTAATATCTGAAGTAGTAGTAGAGACCAGTGAACAGAACAACTTATTTCTGTCTAGATGCATGTTGATGAATTTTTGCATTTCGAACTGTTGTTAAATCTTTACCATATTTACCATGATTTCCCTATAGTGATAGAGAACTTTTCATATGGTTAGTCTGGCTACAACACAGTGAGGGGATCAGGAGATGTGATATCGACCTTCAATTGCCAAATTCATTGTCAAGTTTCATCAATACCTAACAAAACACTGTCACAGAGTAACAATGATTTAGCATGTTATTAATTCTCGAGATAAGATATCTTTCAAAAGCATAGATTCGACTAGTATTCCCATGATGTTTGCCGTAGGGGATATTTGTTAAGAATAACAAAGCAAATAAAATAAAAGCAAGATATTTACAATGTTACGTTTGTTGGTAAGTGTTTGATTCAGACCTAAGAAGAAAAGATATTACGTTTTTACTGTAAGCATTTGAAAGCCCAACACACTGCTCTAACATTGATTGTGACACCATCAAAAGCTAATCTGAAGAATTTAGGCATTATCAGAAAATTACGGTATTATCACACACTGACGCACACTAAGTCAACTTAAATTTTATGATAGGAATAAAAATATTATAATAATGGATGATCAAAATATAATATCTAATAAGTACATTGAATTGCAGCTGATACACCGTAATCCATTAAACTAACAAACTAATTATACCAGGCTTGCGATTAAAGGTGTCAAAATAGATGCTGGTGCACGATACTGGCATGTTGTTGGCTTTAAATAGCATACAATAAAAACTGTATTAAGACTTGTATTAATCTTCATTGTACATTTGCTGGTGTGATGCCCGCTAATATTCAACATCAACAGCCGTCCTATTCATATAACAAACACATATGAGCAACCACCAGACTTGTGAGTTTTACAGTAAGGAAGTATGGTTTTTCCCCGGCATATCAGGGAAAGGCAGAAACTTGGTGTTGGGGAGGTTTTTTTTTCTACCTTACGAGCGTAGAATTTTTGATTATGACACAGGGTAACGTTTTTTGGTTGAAATAAAGACTTCAACAACGTTAATATTTTTCTACCTCTGGGGCTACTACATACTACTAGTTAATTTCATGGAAGTAAAATCTTTAATGCGGTGTGGAAACTTGAAATTTTGAAATGCGCCAAGTGACATGCCTTTTTCTAGTTTGGATGTTAGGGAAAGCGTAAATTCAGAGATACCAATCAATCTGAGTACTATTTTAGAGGTAGATTTAGCATTTTTCCACAATAGAGAGCAACAATCACGAACAACATCTTTGGCTTACAACAACGAGCTTGAAATGCATGAGTATACGGCACGACAACAGCAGTAAAACACAAAGAATTGTTGACTTTCCCATTGATAAATAATACAATTTTGATGGATATCCCGACGAAGATTAGGATGCATGTTAACCTACTCGTGCCCAAAAAAAAAATGGTTGTCACTGGCAGTCTGACATTAGTCCAAAAGGCAACAAAAATAGGTTGGCATCTGTGTTTACTTATAACTAATCGAGCCCATTTGGCTTTCTGTCATGTTTGTAGCTGTGTCATTAAAAACGTTACTACAATGTGTGTGCGTGCCTGTTCCTCCGTATCTAAGGCATGTACAAAGATGAAAGTAGCACCAAATAAAAGATAACTAAATTACGCTGCATGTAGGCCTGTTTTTATTACTATCACTTGATTTTTTTACCCTCAATACACGAAAAACGGCTCTGAAACTGTTTCATGATGTCAAAACTCGATCAAACTTTTCCTGTTCAGGCAAAGTATTCGGAATGAAACTTTGCCAAAAAAAAAAAACTTTTAAAGGATGATATATTTTGCATCATATCCATGCACATCTCATAATTGGTTGGCTTTATCTGATTGCTGCCTAGCATAAAAAGCAGAACTGTAAGTTTTAAAAGGTTGTGCCACCACACAATTGTGTTTCTGAAGCAAGGTGCGTGGCATGAGCAATCAAGGCAGCAATTTCCATGTAAGCTGAGTAAAACAAAACCTTTTTACTGAAAATTAATTTCAGGCATTCTAAGGATGTGATGAACGAATTGTGAGTAACAATTGCAAGTAACTTGCGTCCTAATAATCAGTGCATCGATTTTGTGATGCTCTT